>VXBW01006438.1:172043-186365 GCA_013400375.1 Thinocorus orbignyianus
TTTTTTTTAATTTGTAAGGCAAGCAGTAGTCTCACTCTGGTTTTTTCCTCAGACAGTGGAAAGGAAGTTTTGCTTTCCATTTGGAGAGATGCTTAGTCTCATCTAAAGATGAAAAACTAGAATAATTTTAAATTGGCTGAACACTACCTTTCTAACCAAACCAAACTACAAAAACTGTGCCAGTTCTTTGACTTGTAAAATAGAGTTAAGTGCATGATGCAAGTCTTCAATTTGTAAGAACAAGCAGGCATAAGGCCACTAATTGTGCACAAAAATTGAGATTTACAAGACACCACAAAATGCTGGAGGTTGGGGAAGGAGGGATCAAGACAAATTTTCACCAATTTTCTCATCTCTTCCAAATTGTGATGGAGTTAATCGTACTACTAATATGTTAATAATGGTATTTTACCTTTAAAAAATAAAACAGATGTAGAAAAGAATGTTTCTCTGTGAAGAATGTTGAATGTTGAATTTCTCAAAAGAATGTTGAATTTCTCAAGCTGAATGAACAGGACACTAGGGAGACATGCAACTCAGGGTTAAAATAACCTTTGAATTTAAAAAGTTCTTTTAAATAATGCAGAGATTTTTTTATCCTTTTTTTTTTTTTTCTTAATGAAGTAAGACTCATTGAAACTAACACAGATTTGGACTGAAATATTAAAAGGGTGGACATTAGAAATGAATGAGAGTTTCCCCATAGAAACCCTTAGAAAAGACTAAACTGAGAAACAAAATCTGAGCTTTCTAGAGAAATGCAAGCCAACTTCCATTACTGAGCCCACTGGTAAATATCCAACTACTAGCTGCAATGAAAGTTCACTAGTAATAAACCAAGACTTAAAATGTACGATTGGCTGAGGCTCAAAATCTGAGCTAGCTGCAGCTTTTAAATTTCGGCATTTTCAACAGTAATTTGAAAAAAAATCAACCCCACTTTACAAGTCGGACATAAGTTCGTGGATACTGTTGATTTTCAGCTCCCTCATGCTTATCTAAACCCTCTGGCAAGCAAGGCTTTTTTCCAGTAAGGGTTTCCAACTGACATAATTTGAGGTTTTCAACTCCATTGGTTAAACAAATATTACACTGACTTTTATGAAACTTGGCAGTCAGTATGAACTCCTTAATCTAAAACAAACCATGTGCTTGGAGAAAGTAGCTCCAAAATAGAAAAGATTTTATTTTTAAAGTTAATTACACACTGGCAGAATAAAGCTACCATCACTGAAATTGGGAATAAACTCCTTAACACCAATGCAGTACTAAGAAACAGGCATTCTTTTATTTGGTGCTAGGGACGTGGGGGACCTCTCTACTCGACATGTCCACTGAATGTGAGATTCACAGAAATTTATATCCATACAGAATATGCATAATTAGTACATTTTCCAGAACTCATTATAATATTCACATCACTCTGCCACATGCACATTAAGTTCATTAGGGTCTTCATGGAAGATCTTGGGTGGTCCCTAGTATTTGGTGGTCACTCAGGAGTGAAGTCTCAGTGAATTCTCAGTCATTCTTTCTGTCTGAGGCCTTTACTTGGAGCATTGCTCTGATTGTTCAGTATGGTTGGCTTGGGCTGATACTCTTCCAGTGGACTGGGGAAGGTACATGCAGAAGCTTTTGCAACTCCTCCATTTAGAACTGGTTCTTTCTGATGCTCGTATTTGTAAAAGACACCCTTAATCCTTTTAGTTACACATATACATATCCGCTAGACTCTCAGTTCCTGATTCTAACACCGCCTCTAAAACATTGGTTGACTTTTTCCATTTGGCAGACAACTTCCACTTTTTCTAAAGTCAATGAACAACATGAATCATGTCAATTCATGTTCATATTACTAAAAATTAAAAGTTCAAGTGCATTTAATATGTAGTGGTTAAATTGTGCCAGATATCTGGATACGAATAGAAATGGGTGTGAAAATGATGTAGTCAACCGACTATTCAGTCAAAGGCTATCCATATGCAAAGTTTAGCACAGGCAACCTACTGGGAAAGAAGTTAACTCTCTCACGGGACGTCTGGCTAGGTAAGTTATCTGAACTAAAAAGACGACTGTATTGGTTTAGGTGCCATAAAGGCTTAGTTGAGTGTTCAGGAAACATCACAGCCTCATTGTGCTGCTTGTACCCACATTCTGCCTCATTCAGGACCTCTGTTGCTGGAAATTAGGAAGGATAAGACAGTGCTCTGCCGAAAGCCAACAGACTGGAGAAAACACAGCCATTAACAGTGAATGATCTCGATTAAACAAATATGTTGTCTACAACATTAACTGTTCATGACAGGGGTTAAGAAAAAAAACTGAAAACAAACAAACCCCCCTTCAAATAGAAACTTTATGCCCATTACGTATTCTGGAGTTGCTTTCCACATATACAGTCTCACATCAGTTTCCATCCTGGCAGCCCATTGTTACTGCTTCAGCCCAGCTGCTGGCGACTTTTACAGCACTTCCATGTGCAGTAAAACAAAGAAGTAGCAAATGCATAGAAACAGTGTACCACACAGCAAGAATTCAAGGAGCAACAGATAATAGTAATTGGTAGTAAAGCTGTCATTGTGAATGAACAAAGGCAACAAGAACCATTAAGTGCTGGAAAATTGAGGATGCTGCATGTTACTACAGGGTAAGATGCACCTAGGGAAAAAAAAAGCTGGTGTGACCATTTAGTATGGGAAAAACGTGAAAACAAATTCAACCATGTCTCTCACACAAAAAAACAGAGAATTTGATCCCTAAATAAAAATGGAAAACTTCTCAATGAGGAAGGGAAGCAGAAATATTTTAGCTAACCCCTCTACTGCCTTCTGGGCTTCAAAGACCAGTATCAGTAAAGAAGAGAAAGAACCAAGTAAACTTCACATCTATTACAGTCAGTAAGAGCAGAAATTAAATTTCTAGCAAAAACTCATTTGTCTGAAAGGAGAAGCAAAACACTGCAAGCAGCTAATGTCTCAAAGCTTCTTACACTTCTCAGTGGTTCATGCTATTTTTCTCATGGCTTTTGTTTCAGAAGTTAATTTCTTGAAATAAATACCATGAAGTACACTTGGATTTTTTATTGCTAAGCTAATGACTGAGACAAAACATGATTCTAGAACTAGCTTTTCAATGTTTCCAACAGTCATGTTAGATAACAATAAACAATATATTTCTAAATAACTGCAATTTAAGACTAGAAACCATCTGAGAAGACGAACATATGTAAAAAAACCTGCTTTGTTTTTTAATAAGAATTCGCTTTCCTTTATGACAGAATTTTAGTACAGTCCACAGCTTACTGTGTAACACAACTCAGAGACAAAAAGAGATATATTACTCTTGAGACCAAATCAACAAGACAAGGAAAGCACAACTGAGATTTTTCATATCCTTTGAAGATACTGTCACAGACTTAGTAGACAAAGGCAGAGCAACAGACATCATCTACCTGGACTTATGCAAAGCATTTGAGACTCTCCTGCATGACATCATGGTCTCAAAGTTGCAAAGTCATGGATTTGATGGATGGAGCACCCAGTGGATAAGGAACTGGCTGGGTGGTCACACTCAAAGAGCTGTGGTCAATGGCTCAGTGTTCAAGTGGTGACCAGTGACGAGTGATGTCCCTCAAGGGTTGGTGCTGGGATCAGTGCTTCTGAACATCTTTGTCAGAGACATGGACAGTGGGATAGAGTGCACCCTCAGCAATTCTGCTGACAACACCAAGCTCGGTAGTGCAATCGACATGTCGGAGGGAAGGGATGCCATCCAGANTTGGACCAGCCTTCTAGTAGCTGAAGGGAGCATAAAGAAAGCTGAAGAGGGACTCTTTGTCAGGAAGTCTAGTGACAGGACGAGGGGTAATGGTTTTAAATTGGAAGAGGGGAGATTTAGATTAGATATTAGGAAGAAGTTCTTTACTGTGAGGGTGGTGAGGCACTGGAACAGGTTGCCCAGAGAAGTTGTGGATGCCCCATCCCTGGAAGTGTCCACGGCCAGGCTAGATGGGGCTTTGAGCAGCCTGCTCTAGTGGGAGATGTCCCTGCCCATGGCAGGGGGGTTGGAACTCGATGACCTTTGAGGTCCCTTCCAACTCTGACCATTCTGTGATTCTATGATTATTCTGCTGTTAACTTGGTGATTTCTTTCCCCATCCCTCTGTTGTATATAGAATTGTTGTACTTATAATTAATTTTGATATTTCAGAGTGGTTTGCTTCTTTTTAAGATCTTAATATTTACAGGATTTTTTTTTTTTTTTTACAGGAAAGATTCTTAAACCTAGAATTAGCTAACTTTGTAATGATAACTGACTCAGATGACTGATTTCAGGTCAGAAAAAACCTTTATATATATGCAATCTGACCAACAGCCTGCATAGAGAAAAGCCATACAATTTCCATGCATTAGATTCTACACTGAACTTACTAGACATCTTAACCTACTATTTTTTAAAAAGATTATACACAATGTTATTAACATTGCTACAATTTCTTCAGACAGCCAAGTGTTGAGATATTTTTTTTTTTTGCAGGGAAAGGCAGCAACTCATGAACTTAAGGATCAAGTATTTTCATCTGACCCAATGAAGTCATAAGTAAAACCTGCTTTCAGATGAAAGTTATTAGTACACAGTGTGATGAATTCAGTCCTTCTCCTGCATCAGTCAGCATCATTGAGGTTCTGCAACTGGGGCAAAATGGGTACTGATACCTGCCTCATTTATATAGTCATACTAGGCAACTAAGGAAACTATTCTGCTCAGATAAGAATTCTGTTTCTACTTCCCACAATACTACAGTAAAAAGAAAGAGCCAGATTCCCACCTATTAAAACATGGTTTATCTGGAATGGCTCCATTGTGGCTGACAGAAACCTTCTGGATTCATAGACCTGTCACCAAGATCAGTAGCTGGCTGTGGGCCTCAGGGAGAGGATGAAGCCTGAAGTCACTGGAGTCAGGTTTGCCCACTGGCAACTAAATTACCTAGTGTTTTACTGACCAGAAACATCTTGGAAGACTGGCAAAGCCAACCAAATGGAAAAAAACAAAAACCAAAAAAATAAAAGGAGAAAGCTAGGAAAGATGATGCTTCCCACTATAATTTCTGGCCAATTTATGTCACTTTTATAGCTAAGTTACAATTTAGGGAATTATTTTACCATTAAAAATTCTCAGTCATTTCTGCTGAGACAGGGCTATAACATAATAGTGACAAAATCTGAGAATAACTTGATGTAACATTTAACCCAGCATTTTGTGTAGTTTGGCTAGGATAAATAAGGCATAGGCAGCCAGTTCTGTTCTTTGCAGTATTTTACATTGCACTGTGGATTGTGCATTAAACAGTACTTTATAATACTATGCATTGCTTGGTGGGAAAGGACATGTGTAGTTTAGCTCATAATCCTGACTTCATGCTGTCAAGCAAAAGAGCTTGACTCATCAGTACAAGCTGAACATGATATGTTCAAGAGTGAGGTGGTTATTGTTTTACTAGTTACTGCCCCTGCAGACTTATTAGGAATGATGAGTTTCTCCTAGATTTCTACCAAAATTCACAGTATTCTAGTGGATTATTTTGTCAGGTCCGTGGAACAATTGCTTGTGAAAACTGAGATAAATAACAGACTTTCTGACAGCTTTTAATCATAATCTCAGAAGGACAAAGGCTAACTAAATGCTGCTGCAAGACAAGATTCAATTTCAGCCTAGTATTCTTCAGAAGCAGCATAGAATAGAAAGGTGCCAAAAAACCCTACATGTATTTGGCACCCAAGAAAGGAGGAGGTCCTCCATGTTAACAATGCAGCAAAACCATACTTTTGACATTTTCTCAAGAGGCACAAGGATGATCCTATTGTTTTTCCTGCAATAGCTGACAAGCTACTTATAACCAGGATGACAACCAAAAGTCTAATCAGTTCTTCTCAATCTTTTCAATTCTTCCTTTTACTATTCTTATCAATTCTTTTTTTCTGGTACACATCAAGGCTCTATCACTTCTTCAAGCTCACTCTGTCCTTCATTGCCCAATTCACCATTAAAACCTGATTTTGTACCAGACATTTCTAAAAACAAAATAAAAAATAAAAGAACAACCAAAAAAATTAACAAGCCCCGAGCCTGGATACAGGAACCATAATCTCTAGTTAAGATATTCCAATAGATTGTACATTAATATATTCCACTGCCAGTGCATCTTTGGTGTATCTTTGCAGTTTGGCATTTTTACAGTAGGTATAACTCAAGATGTCTTGGTTTGATTATCTTAATATTAGCTGCTGTTTGAAGACACTCTTTAAGACCACTACTTCATGAATAAAGCCAGGGTTATCATTTTTAATTGCTGTGATCACGGCACTCATAACATAGTTTTAGGACGACATGTCCTAAAACAAAAGCACAAAATCACTGCTGTGACATATTCCTAGAAATTTCTTGCACATAGCAAAAGCAAGGACACTAGAAAGAATCAGAAATCCTTCAAGACTGTTCTCAGCTGGAACTAGGTCAATGGATGATAGCTCTTGACTGACATTCAAAAGTTTGAAATAGCCTCTACTATTTTTTCCCAAAATCACAACGATCATTCTGGAATAGCAACAGCTGATACTACGGGAAGAAATCACACTTCCCTGCAATGAGCAGATGTTTCTGACTACTTACAGATCTATTTTTCCAAAATCTGTGGGTGTCTGAGTTCGGCATTTCAATTCTAAGCTCTTCTTGGGATGAAAAATGGACTAAGGAGAACAGACAGGAGTGGCAAATGGAGTAGAAGGAAGAACAGCAAGAACTACAGCTTGCTTCAAAACTTACTGCACATTCTAGTTCACTTCCCACAAACCACTCTCTCTCAGCAGTTAGCGTCACTCTGCACAACAACCTACCTTTGTCTAGGTTGTAAAAATAAATATCTAAATAGTCAATTAATCTAGGCTGTCATTGTTCTCTCAAATGGTAGAGGATGTATTCTGGCTCCTAGCAGCCTTAAAAAATTGCTGGATTTTGTCACCAAAAGTAAATCATAAAACTTAGCATATTAGCTTCTGCAAAGTAGCAATCATCGGAAAACCCAGCTGGATAGTGTAAGGCAGGAGGAAGTTGTGTTTTACTTCCCTTTTTCTGTTGTAATTTAGAAATCAGAATTCCCCAGTGCTGATGGTCATCAATAGAATTACAATTAAAAAACCTCTCATCAGGTTCCTCTTGGTCCCACTTTGTTGTGATCAACATCAAACTGCAGAAGAAATGGTAGTTGCATATACTGTAACCATAATTAAGCCCAGTTAATAAGCTGCCCACTCAGGACAATAGTTCTGAATTTACTGGTGCACAAGCAAACCTCGATTTGTTAAAAAAATGTTTTGCCTTACACCAAATTCACTTTCTCCTTTGTAAGTTTTTCAGGGCAACAGCTGGCTTTCTGGTGGGCTGGCTACACTTAGGACCAGTGTGATCAGTTTTGGCACAAGATTAATGCAAACTACCAGTCCCTTCTGCCATCCTTGTAATAAGGTCTGCATGCATGACAAGTAACCAAAGTGATAATACTTAAACCATACCATCTACATCCAACTGAGAGTCCTAATACGGATGTTAGACACAATGGTCATAAATTTTCCTGAAGCTTGTCTCCCTCCTTACTGTTTATAATTGCCCTACAGGAATACCAGCA
This sequence comes from Thinocorus orbignyianus, assembly GCA_013400375.1. NCBI lineage: Eukaryota > Metazoa > Chordata > Aves > Ciconiiformes > Thinocoridae > Thinocorus > Thinocorus orbignyianus. Next base: position 179,728 of record VXBW01006438.1, read on the forward strand.
GGATCCACCTGAGCTGCTCCATGAATTCCTCCAGCAGCTGTTGAGGAGGTCACAGCAAACTCTCCACAGTAAACCCTACCCAACATCAGCAACGGGCACTGTTGTGAGAGGCCAGTGCTGGTCATAGAATAATCAGATCCCAGTAACAGGTGAAGAAATCACCAGGTGAGGACAGTGACATCAACTAGTTTATTTAAACCTCTAAGGTGTTTTAGAAAGGAAAGCGAGGGAAACAAACCACATGGAATAACAAAGCATACACATATAGGAAGAACAAAAATGAGACATCATCTCATTGCACCTCATATGACAAGACTGAGCTACATCTGATGATTCCTTCTCACCTCCTTTCTGAACCACTAAAGCGAACTGAATCTCACCAGTCTGCTCTGTTACTTACGGTAACCTTTAATCCTGCTTAAAATGCTATCAGGATATCATGTAAACCACATCATTAAACAGCATTGATGTAATTGCTGTTTATTGTATAGCAGCCAACAAGCTTTACCTTCCTGGGCAGCAAGGAGGTACACCTTTTCTTTCCAGTCATCATGTTCTTCAGTAGCAAGCAGGTATCCCAAAGGAAAGAATAGTGAGAGTATAGATGTGGTGCAGCAGCAAGATGGAATATCTGAGTTACATAAGCTTTTATGGTTGAAATTCCCTGAGGACTTGCATTTCAATTCTTTTTCCTAGTCGTGTTTTACACATTTGTTTGCCTATGGTAGACTCAGCCAAAAGAGAGAACAAGACTAGCAGTGAGAATGTATAAGAATATCATCATCCATTTTTTGAGTTTAACAAGATTAAGTGAAATGAATGTTTCTCTAAAACCCATCACAGAGGGGATCTGTCACACAACTCAGAGATTACTAAAATGTAACCTGAAATTTTTGTGGCTCTTACTGTTCAAGCCACATGTCAAAAACAGCTCACAACTAAAGTATGGGCTATAGACCCTGTGTACTTCTTCAAATCTATAAGGTAGTGCTAGCTGACATCATGGGACATTCAAAACATTCTCTGTGATACAGATCTTTTTTCAAATCTTTAGAGCCATAATACTGCCCTGTATAAGAGGTCTGTGTGTTTGTGTTGACAGAACACAATGAAGAAATTAGAACAGAGGAAAACTTTGCTGTTCCTCAAGCATCCTGCAGTGTGCGGTCACAGAGTGTTACAAACTGTGCTCCTAACCCAGTTAGCAAACTGCATGTGAAGAACATGTACTGCACGTATGGCATAATGAATGGGGTACATCACTGTTGGTCCCCGAAACCTGGTTGCTACATTGTCCGTGCCAGTTTGTGACCTTGTTCAGGAGGCTTTTTTCCCCATGCTGTGCTAGTGAAGCAAGAAAAATACCTTGAAGCTGATAATGCCACATTTGATACCTATTAACTGTCCTCAATTCAGGGATTCAATAGTTGTAAGGATATTTGCCCCACAGTAAAATCTTGACTTAGACCTGTTTTATCAAAGAATTAGCACAACTACTGATTTTAATGGGCTCAGGATTATACCCCAAATATGACAGTTCCACAAATATGACAGTTTTGTGTTGTACTGGGACAACAGCACTTCTGAGCCTCCCTTCTCCAGCTTCACAAAATCTTTGTTTTAGACAGCCAGAAAGCTTAAAAACTTACTAAGAAAGCGCCCTTCCCCCACACACACTATGCACACTTTGTAATAGCTCAATAGGCAAGAGGTTTTGCAAGGTTGCTTCCATATAAATCTTAATGAAATGTCCAAATAAAGCATGGTTGATTTAAGGGAGTGAAACCTTTAGGAATAAGACATAAACTAATTTGAACTGCTCAGTTTCCATCAGCTGGTACAATGTTTACCAGGGTAGTGTACTTAAAAGTATGAATGAATATTCTGTTCTTTCCTGAATTTCAGGTTAACGTGCAGAGAATTGTAGAGTTCCACTGAAGTCCTCAAACACACAAAATTTTTAACCACTAAAGTTTCTGAAAGAAACAATTTATAATAATAAGGGAAGGGTCTGAAGTCTGTCTGAGAAGAAGACAGTCACACATGCATGATACCAGACGATTGTATTTGAAGCTTTTATTTCCAGGATGCTATTCCCAGCCCTTTGACTTCTCTGGTGAGGATACACTACACTTTACAGTGCAAATCTGCTCTCTAGTGGCATAAAATTACCACACCGATTTTACAGAAAAATCCCTAGCTAATCCTCATGTAATTCATGTCAATTCATTGTTGTTTCACAAGAGTGAGTAATAAGAAAAAAAAAATATTTAAATAAAATTTTGAATTACTCGAACTACAAGTATTGAACTCTGTTTAGATCTGATAATTCTAGTTAATTTCTCTGGCTGTACTAAATGTATCTTTTGTAACAGAGAATATAAACGTATTTGAGGTAGGTTGGGTAATCAGAAGAAGAAATTTACCAAAGTGCTAATTCACTGCTGCTGTAAACTGTGTATGTTTCTGTTAAATTCAAATCAGCCACCTTGAAAGCTTCTAAGACTGGAACATCAACTCTTGATGCACATACATGCCATTACTCATCAGTAACATTTCTTTGCCTTTAAGCTAGGAAGTAACCATAGAAAGAGAAGATATCAATGTAATTAGATCATTTTAATAATTTCCCAGTTACATCTTTCCTTGCATAAGTTTTCAAGAGAGACTTCAAGAAAGACTGGGAAGAAATATGGCACAATTTAATTTATAGAGTCTACCCACTTCACTTTGGAGATGTGTGAATTTTATTATTATCTCCTGAAACCATAATTGTGATTAGGCTGAGTGGTGCAACAAGTAGCTTTTTAGCTACTTGATTCTTCATTTTAGTAATTCACACACAAATGGGTATTCACTTATGAACACTGGTAGATTAAACTACAGTAGACTAGTTAAATTTGCCATGACTGCCATGCGTCAGTACTTGGTTGAATTTCTCAGCATGGGTTGAGAAATGAACTGCCAGTTTCCAGTCCAGGAAGTAAAAGCTATCCAAAAATGGTCTTTTTAATGCCAGAAGTTCAGCAGCAGCTAGGTATGCATTTTCAGCCGAGGGCACAGAGAAGATGGTGATAACCACTTCTGCTATAGCCTCCAAAATACCTAATACTTCAGAGCACATTGGCAGGATAAAATTGAATTTTATGACAAATTGAGAGGGTTTAAGTGACTTAAGAGATATTTGGAGTTCTCCTTATACCAAAGTAGTTGTCTGATATTTGCTAGATTTCTCAGATGTTCAGTAAAAGAAAGATTAAGAAGAGTGGGAAAAGTCTGGGTTGACACACAAAATGAGGTTGTACTTCATGACAAACAGATCCTTCCTAGAGTACACTGACTTTGCCAGCTCTCAAATCTGAGAAGATAAAGCAGAACAACGGGTTTTGGGTTTTTGGAAACTCTCATTTTAGGCACTGCAGTGAAAGGTTTATATCAGTTGGGGTCCTGACTCTGGATTTTCAAGACAGAAACTCATTCAAATGTGAAAATGCACACAGCTGCATGACCTGTGCACCTACCATTCAAGAACACCTATAGCTCATCCTTTAGCCTTCTCCCCCTGCTACGTTTCGGACTGCAGTGGCGCACAGTAGTTCCTTGTTACGCATTGGCTCTTCATATACTGTAACTAGGCAACATCTCTGCCTAAAAAACAGCTAATCCTTGCCCCAGATAATCTAAGAATCTAAGGGATTTATGTTGCAACAGTTGAATATAATTAACTGAGTGTGGGAGATAGACAGAGTGCTCTGCACTACAAAAGCCATCACAGTGCGGCAGCCTAAACAGAAAAAATGCTCTGTGCTGGCGTGGAGCAGAGGATGATCTGACGGGCCATTTAGAGCAGCAATAAGGTTGTTTGTATGAAGCTCTTTGCTCATTCTATTTTGCAGCACTTGCGGATTCCTGTTACAACCAGATTGCTGTTACAAAGTCAGTCTGAGTCCTGTGCAAAGTAGACACATGTAATTTGTTTTGTGTACAGAAAAAGAGCAGTAATGGGAAACTAGTGCCTGGTGAAGGAAGCTGTTCCATGCTCTAAGAACAGGACACCTTGTTTTTCTGACTGGGACATACCTTAGATGGGCATTCTACAAACTTCTGTTGACATTTCTACCCACAGTGTTATTCTACAGCATGAAAAAAGTATCAACATTACTAAACAGACCAAGCTTCCCTCAAGATTATGCCACAATATCAAGGGATACCAACTCAGTTTAATTCAACTTAAATCCAGAAATGTGTATGTAAGGCCTGATGTTAAATTCAAAGACACAAGTTTTTAAGAAAATTTGAGATGCAAGTTTTCAGGAAAAAATGAATACTATTTCCTATGTAGTCAGTATTGCAAAACAAACTGTTCACATAACCTACCTAAAAATTTTCCAATTGGACTACACAGGACAGTTAAGGTGGTAATGACACAGATGCACCCGCTGTTTCCTGGCTGATTTGTGTACATACATATGGTAAGTGTACAAGGAAATCTCATACTCTTCCCTCACAAGGCAATGATCTAGTCCAGCTGCAAGTTACACAATGTGACTTTTTTTTTTAAGCAAGCCACTTCTACTCACACCCTCTGACAATGGGATATTTCTACTTCACATTATTCCTTTTCCATGACATTGTTTAAAAGGACTTTCATAACCACAAAAGATTTGTATAACTGCAAAAGACTGTCACTAGCTAAATCAGTCCAAAGTCACTGCTTCACAGCTGTAGTTTCCAAAAATTATGAGATTAGTACTGTTATAACCTGATACTTTTAGAAATCATTCACTCAGAAATACTTGCAACATTTCTAAAAGACTTGAGAAAATACAGGAAAAGCAGTGCTGCTCACGGCATGACTCACTGCAGAAACTGTTCAAATGTATGTGGCTAATGTTTTGCAGGTCAAAGAGAAATGTATCTAGTGAGCTGGAAGACATATATATGGAAATTAAGTTTTTATCTGGGGAGCAAGCTGTCATAAGACATTTGTACTAACCTAGGAGGGTGAGGGATGATCATCAAAAAGCAGAAACACTAAATACTGGAGAAGGGAGGGAAGGCCTCATAGTTAAGATAACATGCCTCACAGCAGAACAGTCAGGAATTAATCACTAGTCACGGGAAGAATGTAGGGTAGTATGTCAGATACACAAATGATACTTTTCCAGTGAAATAGTGTCAGCACTTAATCCTTTCTGCCTTGATCTTCCTTCCTCAATTAGTTCTTTTTATTTTTAAACCATTATCAAAAAATTGCTCTTGACAGTCTGATATAACTGGCAGTCTGATGAAGGGTAAAAGATGATGGGTTTGAGGCATTCATTGCTTTAGGACCTTCATGTTGACTGTATTATAAGAAAATATAAAGCTTGTTTCATAAAGAAGGGAAACTGTCTTGATCGCCTATCCCCCAGAACTGGGCCTGGAATTACATAATAGATTGGTCCCCACATTCCCAAAACTGAAATTGGGCAACTGTAATTATTTCGCCCCTCTTTTGCTCTTGCAAATAAATTTTTTACTAATTCATTGACTAGAATGCGGATCAATAGTGCTAAAAGAAAAAATATCCTAACTCTCCTGCTCCTGAAAAAGCCCCCAACAAACCAACACACTCTCCCCCTTTCCTTCCCCCTCCCCCCCCTCAAAAATCCCTAGAAATGTAAACCAAGAAAAGCCTTTAGTTTATATCAAATTTAAGTGTATTAAACAGACAATAAGGTTTTGCGGGTCAGCTGCTCTGACTCGAGTAATAAAAAACTGGTAATGAATGAATTATTCTTCATGTGTTAAGCTCCCCCCTTCAACAGTCTATTCCCTAAAATCCCAGCAAAAAACCTCTCTGCAGCATCAACGCATCTTTCCATGTCAGCACCGTGCAACACCCCTCAGAAATCAGCTGTCAAAGACCACCTTTCCATTGCTCGTGTGCTCTCACTCAGCACCTAACCTCACAGTGTCTGAGCTCCTGCTAGGGCTTAAACAGTGTGGTTAACATCTGCCATATGTTGTTTTTACTCTCATTCTTCCCCCAGGGAGGAAATGTGCCGTAAAGAGTTGTGTTTTCAAGAGGATTTGCTTTTGTTGTTGGAGTGCTTTTTTTGTAACACATGTGGAAAATTAACTTATCAGAGTTTTGGCCCCAAAAAAGAAAAATTCATTCAGACCCAGCCTAACAAACACTGCCAAGTCAGCAATGTTCCCTTTGTGGGTGGCAGAGTACACCTTAAAAGTCTCCTGAGAAAAACTGCAGTATTGTGGGTGGGAGATGGTCTTATCCCCACCTATAGGAGTGTCAGAGATCAAACCCCAGTACCCTGAATTTCATGTGGAAATCCACAGACACACAATCACCTCAGTATTATAGGCACTTGTTGCAAGGCACCAAGCAGCGACATGTTAAATTTCAGAGCATTATTAAGGTTAGGATCTATGTATAGTGTTTATGGGATTCTAGTTTTGTGGTGCATGCAACTTCTTTCTGTCATTCATTACTCATTTTATTTACACAAGAAACACACTCAATCACAGCTGCCATCTAACCAGATCCAACATCCAGCAAAGAGGGGGGTGTGTGGTGTACTGAACCTTCTCCTACACTGTTTTGTGGGTTTGGGTGTGTTATTTAAAAAAAAAAA
>VXBW01006438.1:204013-220102 GCA_013400375.1 Thinocorus orbignyianus
AGATTACTGGGCAACTGTAACTCAGGATGTGGTTTCTCATTAGCATTGGCCAATCTAGGTTGGAAGCTACTTCGTTGTGGGATTGAGTTTAGCTATACATCATCCTGCTTTTGCTGAGTTAATTTTCATCTGGATGATTTTTCTGGACAAGGTTGTAGTCTTTTTTTGTGGCTGCCTATGACAACACAAGGAACAGGAATGTATTTGTGTCTGGGAGAGGACTACTGTAGCAGCTGCTGGCTTGCAGTGCTGTGGATCAGAACACTTAGTGTTAAATTACATCTTTGATATTTATTTTTTTTAAGTAGCAATGCAGTGTAAAGATACACACTAGTACCTATTCTGAACCAGGGATGGAACTGCCGCTCTGTATTAGATCAGTGGAGTTTAGCATACAGGGTTATGGTGGCTGAAGAAAGTAGGCACTTGCTTTAACTGAAGTGTAGCTACTTTGAAATACCATTAATGCATTCAATTCTGTTGCACACATTAATGGTATTTTATTTCCTTTAAAATATGTGCACCATAGGTTAAATTTCAGTAAGAAATCTAAAATGGAAAAGTTAAATATAAGGGCGTTTAAAGTACATCTGCAACATACTAGAAACACAAGTAAATATACTCACATAAAAAGGATCTTTTCTGAAATATAGGGATATTGAAATTTCCATTTGTGTTTTGAAGCAGACCTTTGTGGGGCTCCTGAAATGTTAATTAATACTCTGGAAATACCTAGAAACAAAGTCATTCATTAGCTTGTTGAAAGGAAGATGATGAAAATGAGGGAGACTAGTTGTATTGTTGCATGTCGTTTCCTTTTGATTTATTTGTATCTTAATTTGGTTTCATATTTTGAAAGCTTTGAAAAATCTGTTGGGAAAAAATAAAAATGGAAAAAGATACTGCTGTCATGTTTGTAAAAATCAATTGCAGAATTTATAGTTCTGCTATTGAAGTAAGTAGCCTAAAATATTCTACTGTTTTTTGAAATGGTAGAGGAATATAAACCCATTGTAGTCATACCATTCAAAGCTATTGTGTTAACAGATATGTTATCAGTTGCGTCTTGCTGTAGTAGTATATAATCCCCTGGGAAAGTTCTACTTTCATCATGTGAAATATGATGAAATATGATTTTGGGGATTTGGCTGAGTGGCTGCTCATTTATGTGGAAGTAGTCTGTTACACTGGTCCACTGCATGTGGTTTTGGAAAATTATTAAAAGGAGGTTTTCCAAATGGTTTAAAGCACAGTAGTTAAAAGCTTAAAGAGTGTGCATTCAGTATTTCTCCATGGTCAGACACATGATTTAGTAGTTGTTACCATTTGACCTTTTTTCTCCATTGTCTCCTGCTCACGTGTGTGTTACTTTACTAAGTATTTTAATTGTCACAGTTCTGCAAACAGCACTATTGAAGACCTGAGAATGTGAAGTAAGGCAATTTGTATCTAATAATTATGCAATTTGTATTCAATTACATAAACTGTAGGGGAGGATTTTCATAATTTAGAGTTTGAGTGAAACAGTATTGATTATAATTTGGCAGAGACACCAAGTTAGTATTAATTATCACATCATGAGATCTTTAATGCACAGACAAAACTGATCTATCTTTATGTCTCTTTCCCCTTGAAGAATTCAGACCCCCTCAGTTGAACATACTGAGATAATATGAGTTCTAAGTGTCTCAGAAAGGTGATGCATATTAACATACATAATTTCTCATACAACTGCTACCAAGTGTTTATTAGCACGTATTGGCTTTTCTAATTAAAATCCTTTTTGAGCAGTATTTCTTTTCTCCTCTTCAGGAAAAAGAAGAGTTGATTGAAGAATGGCAGCCTGAGCCTCTTGTACCTCCTGTACCAAAAGATCACCCAGCTCTCAATTACAACATTGTTTCAGGGTAAATGTAGCCAAAATACATTCCGGTTTTTATTTCAATTCAGTTATTTGATGTCTGTATTTTTAAGCATATTTCTTACTAAACATGTTCATATCCATAAAACTTTTCATAAATTGATTGTATTGGTCTTGGGCTTACAACATTGTCAAGATTATTTTAAGAAAACCTTTCTTACTTTAAACATTATAATTAATATATTATTTTTTCCAAATATTGGAGGAGAGGAGGACACGCTTTAGCTTTGCCTTCATTGTAAGGCTGTGTTTAAGTTTCTTTTTTTTTTTGAGTATGAAAACTTTGACCTCCAAAAATGGTTACCACCTGTGTTGTGGGGACTAGGGGGAAACTGTCATTGCAAATCACTTCAGAAGAAACTGATTTTGTGGCTAGCCGCTTGAAACTTCATGAAAAGTTGTTCTTCTTTGGACAACCAGAACTGGAGATGCTTGATGGTGAAGTTGTTATCTTAGGAAATTGTGGCTCAGCAGTACTTTCTTGTGTGTTACAAGGCTTTTGAAATGTGTGCTAACTTAGGCAAGTGCTTCAGAAATTGCTTTGAAGTTTCCTTTGCAAACTGTGGATTTGTTTATGTCCATTTCTACAATATTCTACAGCATTCTTAATACCCTTCTAATGACACTAATAATTTAAAGTAATTTAGTGACAGAGCACAATCATTTGCTGTCACAGGGATCTCCATTTTGATGGTTCTGCCACCACAGGAAAGTCTGCCTTAAAAAAAGGATGCCTGTTTTAATCAACTATGATGTGGGCAGTGCTTATGTTGTTGTTCAGAATTTTGAAAGAAGCAGTACTGTGGAGTTTAGATTGCTAAATTCTAAATAATACAAATGTTTTCTGAATCATTCTAAACTATCAGTGTTCTCGGCTAGGGAATATGTTGTGATAGAATGTTTAGTGTTGTGCCTGTTAAACTTAAGAGGGGCTGTGGAGAAAACTTGGTGGTTGTCTTGTAAGATTCCAACTGTCAGCTTCCTACCTTCTCATAAGTGGCTCAACAGCTATTAAGATTATAACTTGGGTTATAAATTTAATACACATTTCAGAATTAATACAGAAATTAAAGTGTCTGCATGCTGATTCCAGCTCAAGCATTTGTACCTATTTTAATTAGCATCAGTAGGGACTCCCTAAAATACTAATGGAGTAGTCTTCTTTCAGTGATTTTCAGTTGTTAACATCTACTGTGAAGAAGTTTATATAGGCTCACAACTAGCATTGTGTGTGGGAGGAAGACTTCCCTCTCCCTCAAATATGAAAGGCAGTTTCTGCCCTTATGTTAGTACGCTTTTTTCTGCCAAATACTTGTGTAACCCCAGTAATTTGCCAAGTGATAAGCAAAGCCAGTAATGCAGAGACATGTCCAAACAAAAAAGTGACCATGAATGAGTGTTGAAGAAATTACCCACGATGGATTGGTGACAGTCCAGAAATTAGTTACTTCTTGTGATAGCCTTTCTGTACACTAATCTGTGCAACATAGCTTAGTTGTACAAGTTGTCATTTAGCAACCATAAGCCTATTTCCTCAAAGAGTATATCTTGCAAAATTCTTGTGCTGATTGTCATTTTGCTTTAAAATAAAAAAGGCACTAATGATCTGGCATTTAACTTTATTGTCTTCTGTGAATGATATTTTTCAATGCGTGCAACATTAAGAGGTGCAAGGTCCAAGGACGGATGGAGTGCTTTCAGTGCTTAAAAGGTATAGTTTCTAAAGGACATGTGAGTTCCTTGAATGTAGCTTGAAATTATATTTTTATTTACGATTTCAGCTGGATCACTAAGTATATCATAATTGTTGCCCTTGATGATGAAGCCTAATTAGCAGTGTTATACTAGTGGAAGGGAAATGCATGGAACTGCAAAGAAGCCAAGTGTTTTGCTGTTTTCTTTTTGCAAAGACATTGTTCTTGACATTGCAAGGAAGGTTTTATGATAGTGTTAGCATCCATGTTTGGGATGTAATTATTGACTATTTCTGGTTGATTGTGGCCAAAGATGAGCCAGTGTGTGCCCAGGTGGCCAAGAAGGCCCATGGCATCCTAGCTTGTATAAAAAATAGTGTGACTAGCAGAAGTAAGAAGGTGAGTGTCCCCCTGTACTCAGCACTGGTGAGGCCACACCTTGAGTGTTGTGTCTGATTCTGGGCACCTCAATACAAGAGAGATACCGAGGTGCTGGAGTGAGTGCAGAGGAGGGCAATGAAGCTGCTGAAGGGCCTGGAGAATAAATCTTATGAAGAGTGATTGAAGGACCTGGAATTCTTTTGTTTGAGGAAGAGGAGGCTAGTTCTCTACAACTGCTTGAAAGGACTTTGTAGAAAGGTTGGTGCTAATCTCTTCTCACAAGTAATTAGTGATAGAACGAGAGGGAATGGTTTCAAGCTGAAACAGGGTAGGTTTAGGCTGAACATTAGGAAAGAATTTTTCACAGAAAGTGGTCAGACACTGGAATAGGCTGCCCAGGGAGGTGCTCAAGTCACCATCCCTAAATGTGTTGAGGAGTCATTAAGATGTGGTGTTGGGGGATATGGTGTAGGGGAGAACTTTGTAGAGTGGAGCTGATAGTTGGACTCAGTGATCCCAAGGGTCTTTTCCAACCTAAATGATTCTGTGACTAGAATAAGCTTTTTTATGAGTGTTTTCTGCCTAACCAGCAGTGTTTCTGTAGAAGATTGTAGAATTCTGATAGCAGAGTATGGTCATGTTTTCATGAGGACTGCAGATTTGTTAGGGGCAAGTTGTTGGTATATTTTCCAGGTTGGAGAGGTGGAGCTTTCCAGATGAACAAAACAAAATATTGGAGTTTTTTTAAGTCAGATTCAGGCAGATCTGTGTTTTTTATCAATTTGTAGTGAATAGCTTGGACTTAAACTTTCTTTGCTTTGCACACCAAATGTACCCATTGAAATATCGTCAGCAACCAGGTTTGGAGCAGCTGCGCACAGGCATTTGACATTTGAGCAGTCTTGTGCAATTTTAATTATGAAAACTGCTCAGTTCTCATTTTAACGTGGAAAAAGCTTGTTGGAACTATTATGATTGAGGAATAGTGTAGGATCTCAACTGTATTATTTGTCAACATGTAAAAAACTTTGTCTGCCTGTTTCAGTATTTGGCTTAGCGTTGAGACTTCTCAACACTCACAGTAATTAATTGAAACTTTTGATTTTGTGGTATTGAAGTGTATAATCCCCCAAACGGTATTGCTTTCAGAAAACAGTGCACAGATGTTATACCTGCATTTAAGGGGTAATAGCTAATTATATCTTCATTTTTTTTAATAACTTTATCTAAACCATAGGTTTTTTAGGGCAGAAAATTTCTCTGTCTGTTGATTTATATATATATACATATATATAGTGTTCTTGTTCATTTGTTAATTTGGGTATTTTCACATTTCTGTATTTCTTGATAACGTGAGTTATTAAAATGGTTACAGATTAAACAGAATTGGAAACCTGAAATGACAGATAATATAAGACTTTTGTCTGCTTACAGCTAGTACTTATATTTCAGGAGCCCTGTGCAGTATAAGATAGGTATTTGAGTTTGCTTTATGACACAAACATCTCATTTAAAAGAATTTTTATCATAGAAGTAGCAATGAAACTTCCTTTTTATTTGCAGTCTTCCTTCTTTCAAATAGATCTCAGTTTGCTTTTAAAGGAGAAGCTTTCTTTATCTATTTGGGAGTCATCTAGGCATGAATTAAGTTTTCAACGAGGAACTGTTAAACTAAATATCTCAGGTATTTACAGTTTCTTTATTAAACTACAGGAATACAGTTTTTGCTGAGTATGGTAGTATATTTGTGATTCAACAGTGAACTTAAATGTTGATTTTCAGCAGCAACAGAAGAAGTGGAAAGAGGGAATCTTGAAAAAGCCATGTGCTTTTTACTGTTGAAAAAGAAAACTACTGTTTTGATTTGTTTTGGAAATGGCAACTATTCATTCGTAATAATAGGTCTGTAATTATTTTTTTCAGTCCTCCCACCCATATAATCACTGTTAATGGCACAGAGTGTATAAACTTCGCATCATTTAACTTTCTTGGACTTCTGGATAATGAAAAGGTTAAGGTGAGTTCTTCCAGTTACTGTATTTGTGTGATTATTCCTCTTTTATTTTCTGGGAACTAAAAATGACTTCAGAAAGCACAAATTTTGTCAAGGAAGTATACACCTAAAGCAGAATGGAGGATTATAAATCATGCAATTTTGTGCCATTTGTTTCTTTTTAGTAGAGTTACTTTCTGGTGTAAATAATGGTGTATGTACTGCTTACTAGCTGATTATCAAGTCAGATTAGTTTCTAATGTCCTTAATCATTAGGATATAATGAGTGATGCTTAAACGTTTATCTAAAATAGTTTTGGTATGAAATTATTTTGTAGAATTCAGTACATTATTATACTTTCTGTAAAGCAGGTCAAGTTATGTGATGCAAGAACTGGCACATGAAGTAGCGTGAAGTGTTTAGAAAAGTTACAGATCTAGTGTAGGAATAAATATTTAATGTAATTCTTTTCTCTTAAAGAGTGCAGCCCAGGCATCTCTGAAGAAATACGGTGTTGGTACTTGTGGACCTAGAGGATTCTATGGTACTTTTGGTGAGTATCTTTCTTTTTTCTGTTCTTAAAGGTGTTCACAGTGGCTTGGTAAGTCAGCCAAAATATTTCTATATATAAGCAGCAAATTATTTTTGTTGCTGTGAAGAACAGTTACCCTCTAACACGCTTTTTACTGTAATTGTTAAGGATTGGTAGAGTTTATTGTTCATAGCTTTGTTATTCGTGCTATTTATTTTCATACTCCTTCTAACGCGGGTGTTGGAGGGGAGTTGCAAAGTTATATATAAGTGATTTTAGTTCTGGTCACCATAGTAGAAAAAGAAAATTAGAATTTAATCAGGCTTGATGAATTTAAGTGTAAATCAGTATTAAGTTTCTAAGTAGACCACAAGAGGGCAGTCTTATTTCTGTGATAAAGATTATTAGTTAAGTTTGTTTAGTGCTGTAGTCAGAGTGAAGTTTTCCTTTACTGATAACTCTAATAATCTAATTAGGAGATTTTATAATGCAAGCTGGTGGCTTTTTCATTCTTCTTAAGAAATTCTAAGTTGTTAAATGTCAGCCTCTGGAAGTGATTCTTTACAGGTGTTGGTATTCTGAAATGCTGCATGGAAACCAAAGAGTAATATGTAAATAGCAGCACAGTTGCAGGCTAAAACCATCAGCTCATCATCTTGTGACCTTCTGGTCTCTTCCCAGAGGTGAAGGATTTCACAGCGTGTTTGTACTCAAATGACTTCATAGAATTAGCTTCCTATAGCTTTGACTTGTATTGAAGACTAGTTTGAACTTTCCTTAGTTAATCAAAGTAGTCCTTTAAGTGATCAGCCAGGTGCTGTGCCCATTTTGATAGGTTCAGAATGAAATTAAATCTTTGATACCAATCTTGGATTGTTTGTTAGTCTAGAATCGTAATTCATTTCTAAAGAAGGTGTTACTGGCCCGTGGATTAGTAGAGAGCTTTTAGAAAGATGCCCTCACTGATCACAGTTCATCAGTGAATCTAGTTTGAATTTATACAAGCTAGTTTTTCCTTTCTCTGTTTTGGGGCTTTTTTTATATGTTTTGAGGTTTGGAGTTTTTTTGTTTTGTTTTGTTTTTTTCCACAAACACTGAAAAGCTCAAAGAAACTTGTGGACTAATGCCTCTTGGCTTTTGAGTCCAGACTGATTTTAAGTTTTGTGACATCTTTTGTTATGCTTTTATGTAGTAATTATTTGAAACAGACTACTTAAAAAGTGAATTTTCTCTGTTAAAGTGGGAGATTCTTTGGGTTCTTTCCTGCACTCTTTTGAGTCTAATCCTAAACTACAAACTGTATACCTTTTCCAGTTAGTTTGATTGATATTCATTGGCTTCTGATTATTATTGTTTTTTCATATAAATGCTTCATTTCACAAACCAGGGGATATAATATATGGTATTGCTGCATGACATCAGTAGTGAAGAAATTGTCGTACTCATCTATTTGCTATGCCATTTTTTACAGATAAAGTAAAGGAGCTTCCCATCTTCCCTCGACTTCAAACATTTGAGTATTGCAGGATTATAAATATCTAATAAACACTTCTTACATTAGTCATGTTGTATGCCTCAAACTTTTCACACTATTTTTCATGTGCTGTGACTTTGGTAAATGGGTCGTGTAGTTTTTCCTTACTTAACTATGTAGGTTTTATTTGGTGATTGTCAGTTCTGTCACAGAGCTGGCTGAAGGTTTGCAAATGTGAATGAAGCTGGTGAGGTGTCTAGAGCACAAGCCTTATGAGGAACAGCTGAGGGTGCTGTGGTTGTTTGGCCTGGAAAAAAAGTAGGCTGAGGGGATACCTTACCACTCTTTACAACTACGTGAAAGAAGATTGCAGCGAGGTTGGGGCCGATCTCTTCTCCCGAGTAACAGGTGATAGGACAAGAGGAAATTACCTCAGGTTGTGCCAGGGCAGGTTTAAATTGGATATTAGGAGAGGTTTCTTCACCAAAAGAGTTGTCAGGTATCAGAATACTGAGTCACCATCCCTGGAGGTATTTAAAGATGCATAAATGTGGTGTAGCGGTGGAATTGGTGATATTAGGTTAACAGTTGGACTCAATGATCATAAAGTGTTTCCTAACCTAAATTGTTTTGTGATTCTGTGATCTCTTTATAACATGCTATCTATATTTCCAAATATATTTTTTTAATGTAGACTTATTATTCATATCTCTGCCTGTTTGAAGGGATTTTGTAGGTTTAGTGAGTCTCCCTATTAAGACATATTTGCTTTGTGCTGTATCCCTGAAAACTGTATCCTTGCGTATATGCTATGATAAACCTGAAATACTAGTATATTCACACATAAGTGAACCTTTATGGTTATTTTCTCCGTAATGAGCTGAGGATTATATCACTTTTTTGGTGGTGGGTTTTTTTTTTAAGGCTAGGTTTCTCCAAATGTTTATCTAATACGGCTGGATCAAAGTGATAGGCAGCAAAAGAAAACTTCTAAATAATAAGTGATTAAACTTCTTGTTTCTGTTTAAAACCAGTGGAAAGCCAAATGAAAGAATTCCTTTTCATTCAATTTTTTGTTGCTCAGGTAAACATTGGGAAAGGATTATTGAAGATTTATAGTTTGCAGTCTGTGGATAAAATTGCTCCTGACTGTGATTAGGAGGCTGTTGTTTGAAGACATACCTTCTGCTTTTTTTTAAATATAAATACCTAGGTCAGGTGGATGTGCCCTTTTGGAGAAAGGGAGTGCTGGGGTTTTTTTAGTGTGGCGAGGATAAGATTTTTACAAGCAGTTTCTTCCTACACCCTTGCTGTTGGTACCTGGCTAGAAATACCAACATTGATTGACATAACTGTGCCTATTGAAGAATCGGTATTTTTAACTGAGGTTGCCTCATTTAATTTTTTGTTTTAATGAACTTTCAAAAATTGCAAAAAAGTAACATTTGGCCAATGGTCATCTTTTAAGTCACACACTAAGGACCTCTATTTGCCCTTTCCTCTTGTTTGTTTCCAATTTATAAAAGGCGTAATTATCTGACTAACATTTGCTAGCAGAAGCAGGTAGGACAAGAGCGTTAGACAAAGTAGCAGTTTGTTTGATACAGGGTATTTTGTTTGGGCAGAACACTTAACACTGTAGTCACCTTTTCACAGCAACAATTGACTTGCCGTGTGGTATTACCCTTAATCTTTTGATTTAGTGGTGTTTTCTTTCTAATGTAGGTCACTTTGAGCAAATTTATTTGGGAAATACTCTTGTGTGTCATTGTGTCAATTTATCTTAAGGGTGAGTAATCTCTGGCATGGAGATGGTGACCTTTTTAATTGCCTGAGGTGTGTTCAGGAGATGATATGTGATTGCAGTCTGACAAGAACAGTTTTCTTTTACAATGATAGCTATGATGTTTGCAGTGGAAGCACCAGCTTGGAGGAGCTGACAGTCTGCCAGCAGGACCTCATTAATTGCTGTAAATTGCATAGCTGTTTGTTGCCTGACTTGGTGACTGTGCTTCCTAGTCACAGTCGAGGAGCACTGCATCATTTACTTGAGGTCTAATCACAAGTAGACTTTAATTACTATTACATAAGAACGTCAGAAGCACATTATCACATAAATATTTTCAGATTCATCAAAGTGTCTGATTCGTATTGGGTCCCTTTATGGCTTAAGTAAGGAACACACTTCCTGCAAATAAACATTCTGTTTGCTTCAATTAGATGAATGCTAAAGGCAATGACAGTCTTTCTGATGTGGAAACAAACTATATAAAATATTTTCATTTTTTCTCTTAAATAGATGTGCACCTAGAATTAGAAGAACGACTAGCAAAATTCATGAGGACAGAGGAAGCCATTATATACTCATATGGATTTGCAACAATTGCCAGCGCTATTCCTGCATATTCAAAAAGAGGAGACATTGTGTTTGTGTAAGTGATGTTTTTTCATTATCTTATTAAGTTAACCATTTAGAAAATAATGCTTGGTTTGAGCAAATATTTTGTAATTTTTTTTGCCAAATGCTCTAAATCAGTTACTGTTTTTATCATGGAAGAGCAGACTTGGGCACTCAGCTGGAGAAAACATAACACACAAAAAACCACAACCAAACTTGTGCATGAGAGAACTAACAGAAGTTTAATAACTAATTTTCTAATTAAGAAACTGTACAGTCATTTTTGCTTTTCTCCTGTTTAATGCTGGCTTTTCACGTTTCTTATGTAACAGTTGGTCCCCTCATGCGTATTTGCAAAGGATTCATTGGATAATTATTGGTACATATTAAAATGACACAAGAACAGCTCTGCAGGGTCAAACAGCAAGCCCTGGGAGAAGCCAGTTATAATCTGTTGATGGAAGAGTGAAAACCAGGACGAACAATATAACAATATGCAAAACTTTCTGAGCAGAAGAGGAGAGTTTGGTTTTAGAAGTAGCTGATGGATTTCTCCTAAACCTTCCTATTATTTAGTGTCTTTGTAAGTCTTTAATATCCACAATGCTTCTGTGATGTGTAATTTCACAGTTTAACTTGAACGTTTTATGAAAAAATATGAGGAAATAACTGGTTTGACTATAACAGCTTTTAATTTCATTTGATGTATTAGATTTTTAGTCAGTGAACTGATGCTTCTTCTCCATGGGGGATGTGAGTGAGTAGCTATGAGGGGTTTAGCTGCCTGCTGCGATTAAGCCATCTAATTAACTTGGCTTAAGTTAAACTTAAGTTAACTTGGCTTAAGTTCAGCTGCCTGCTGTGATTAAGCCATCTGATTAACAGGCATTAAATGATACTTTTGTAGTTATTTGCCGAAATCTTTCTTTAGTGCTCTCCTTTTCAAGTGTAGGCTTGCAGCTTATTTGACTACTGAAGTTTGATCACAACTCTGATCACGTTTTTTGGCCATCTTTGGGCATTTTATGCATAATTTTTTTTTAAGATGAATGACCAGGGTTGTGCACAATACGCAAGGTACCAGCGTATTCTTGATTTACCTGTCTTCAGCTGTCTTCAGCTTCTCTCTGACAAAAGATCTCACCATATTCAAAAGCAACTTAGTTGAAATTACTGCATTTGTCATGTGCAGAAGGTTAGATTTAGTTGCCACTTTCAAAAGATTACTTGAGTTAAGCAGCTGTGAAATTGCATACCCCATAGTGCTCAGAGATTTGCTTTTCCAACACTTGTCCTTTGAACACAGAGATAGTAATTCCCAGAGGATATTAAAAAGCGGGTTTTATATACTTGGAGGACTGCTATAAATGTTACAGGTACATCTTTGTGCCTTTTTTCTAAGACCCAGAGCAAATGGAGTGAGAAGTTTCTGTGGTGGTTACCATGGTATTGTTGTGCTCAAATAAACTGCTGTCAAATACAAACAAAAAGACCAGTGTGCACTTCAAGAAAGTAATTGTTAGCTTGCTTTTAGTGGCTATAGCATATAGGAGAGTTGAGAAGCTTTGGAAATGAGTTTTCAAAATGTAAGTAAGATATGTGATGATTTAATAAATCTGTTTTCAACTACACCTAAGTACAGATACCTGCTCAAAAGCAGGTCTGTCCTAATAACCAGCTTTCTTTGAGTAATTGTTAAACCAAGTGCAAACTTGGAACGGCTTGCTGTATTTGCAGAGATGAAGCTGCTTGCTTTGCTATTCAAAAGGGATTACAAGCATCTCGTAGTAACATCAAGTTATTTAAGCATAATGATATGGCTGACCTTGAACGACTGTTGAAAGAACAAGAGACTGAAGATCAAAAGGTACCATTCCTTTGAAGAAATATTTGTACTCTTCTGTACCACCTCCCCCTGCTATTTTTTACTGGGTTGTTTAATTGAATGGATGCAATGCTTTTAGGCAGTTATTTGGTTTTCAGAAATCTCTGTTGAGTAGTCGATGTTGCTTATGTAATTAAGATTGATTTTAGGTTTTTTTGGTATTTATTTGCATTTGTCTGTCTAACCACTGGAAGTGAACTCACAGGTGCTGGTGGTGGGGAAATACCTTTGACAAGCAGATGACCGAAGTATGAGATTTTTATTTTTTTTTCAAAATACTGTTACAGAGATTGCTTTTAGTCTTTTAGAAATTTGTATAACCTCATTTACCTAATAAATCATAGAAGTTGGTTTGAACACCACACTGTAAAATCAACACAAAAGCAGCCAGTCCGTACCCTTTATAGGCTCAGCATGATTATTTTTTTTCCTTAGACTCTTCCCCTGTCTTGAACACAGCTTTTAAGGTGTTCTCTCTGACCCAAGGGTCAGTTTGATGGCCTCCTTCTCATTCTGACAGTACTACAAAAAGAAGCTACTAAAGTCAAGATCAGCAAGTAGACATAACTTGGTTAAATTAATTTTAAAATAATAAGTTGAAGAGCTTCAGCTTTAGGCACATAATATTCCCCTCACGGAGTGCTGGGAAGTTACAGACAATTAGAAGGAAACTAAGTTTCTGCTAATGCCTTGAAAAAATAAAGTAGATAAAATGCATAATTATAAGCCATTCAGCTTAATATCAGTCTAAATCAGCAGTGGGTCTGCTGTTCAGCAAATTTATAGACAACTTACTAGTTTACATATCTTCATGGAAAATACATTTTGTCAGGTAATCTTTGTGTGATTTTTTAGCTGTGGTTGACACACTAGTGGTGCAATTTGTGTAACACATTTGGTTTGTTAGAGCAGAGTGCTTTAGTCTAGTTACGTGGTTAAAGGTTCTTTATGAAATTAGCTGAATGTGAACATAAAGTTGGGAGCCGAGAGCTTAATACAGACCATGTGTGTGTAACTAAGACCTGCTGACTAAGAAGGTGTAGATCTTGCCACTACAGTTGAGCCAACTTGTAGAGTAGACTGTGCATAGTTTCAGTATCTAGCACTCAGAAAAGTCAAATAGATGTTCTCTGAATCTTTTCACAAGACTAAAATGAGAAGAAGCATGGTTTAATGTCCTTGATCGGAAGATATCAATAACGTTTAAAATACCAGGCAAATGTTATCTTAAAACAACAAAACTCAAATCATACCATTGAATTTTAAACAGAAACCAGTACAGGATATTAATATGACCTATATTGTCCAGAGATCAGAAAGATTGTAACTTGAATGTTATGACTTCTTTTGGATTGTGTTTTATGAAGGTGCTACTTGTGAGAGATTTGTACTGCACTGAGAATGATGAATATGGTAGAGACCAAGATTTGTATTTGTTCCGTGGTTGTATTGCTTGCATTTTGTTCATGATGTTCAAATGGATTTGATCTGACTTGTTGCAAAACAAGGCATCTTGAATCTTGTGTGAGAGTTAAAAGCTTTAGAAGTATTACAAAAAGAAAAAGTAGTTCAATAAGGCATTTCAACTTTTGTTACAAATTATAAATATTAAGTTTAAACCAAAAGCTTACTTTGGTTAATGTCTCTTACAAAGAGACATTATCTTCCTTCCCTCGCCATTACCGTCCTTCCCTATAAAATAATCAGAACTTTGCTTGTTAGTAGCAATTGATACGAACTAAAATAATTTCTTTCTCTGAAGAATCCTCGCAAGGCCCGTGTAACTCGAAGGTTTATTGTGGTGGAAGGACTGTATATGAACACAGGAGATGTTTGCCCTCTTCCAGAATTGGTAAGTGGTTTCAGTTCATCTTTTAAACTCTGCATATGAAAACATATGCTAATGAAAAGCTCTGCATGCAGTTTTTTCTTTTAACTTCTTGCTTTCTCGAATGTTAGTGAAATGGTGATCCCAAATCTTGCATTGTTTTTAAACTTCTGGCCATGATTAGGATACTGAAACTATATATAGTGAGACTTGCAAATGAATGTCTGGTTATCATCTAAGATTTTAACCTGTAAAATATACTGTATTTTCAGCTATACTGTAAGATACTAAATCATTAAATTAAGTTATATCTTAAAAAAAAAAAAAAAAAAAAAAAAAAAAATAAATTAAATAAATTAAAATATAAAAAAAAAAAAAAAAAAAAAAAGATAAAAAGAAAAAAACCCAAACGTTTCAAAGAAACCCTCACACTGCTGTCAAAAACAGTGACTCTAAGGAAAACATTTGCTAGTAAGCGTCAGTTGGCTTTAAATGCAGGCTATATTCTAGTAGGCAGTGAAAGAAATGTTGTGAAAATGCATCATCGTGAAACTACTTGATAGCCTATTTACAAAGAAAGAAAAATAAAAATTTTATTTGGTGCATGAGCACTTACAAAATTTACCTTAGTCTTACATGGTGGAAGAATTTAGAAGGCTTTTAAAATGTCTTAACAACAGAACACAACTTTAGAGCTGACATTTTTGCAGTATTTAGGATATTGTACTTGTCTGTCTGTACCTTTTCTCCCTTATCCATTTTGTTCCCAAATTTTGATAGACTTGGCCTTATTTCATTTGCTCTGTTTTAGATAAAATTGAAATATAAGTACAAAGTTAGAATATTTTTGGAGGAGAGCCTTTCCTTTGGAGTCCTTGGAGAACATGGAAGAGGAATTACTGAACACTTTGGAATAAATGTAAGTGCCTTTTTTGTGAGTGTTACTGTGAACAAGACACCTGTATGGAAGCAAATTTTGCTTTTTTTTTTTTCTTATACCTGTGGCGTTAACAAAGTTTAGTAGTGTACAACAGCAATAATATTACTTATTTTTACTAAGTTGGTAAAAGACCTTTTACAAAGCATACTTTTATCTTTTCTTTGGATGCTCAGTGGTATGATGATTGCAGTATTTTCTGGCCACATACACTTAAAATGTCATGCTTACATAGAAATATTCAGGGGCTAGAAGTAAGTCAGAAAAATCTCAGTGCATAGCAAGCTGCCTTCACTCTATTGCCTTTCACTCCAGTGGGGAAAAATAGTATAAAACTTTTGATAGCCCTTTTGAGGATGTTGACTTACTACTTTCCTGGCAGATTGAGGAAACTCTTTTTCCAGGAATCTGCCTTTTGTGTTGCTTATTCAGCTGAGGATTCCTTTGGAAATCAAAACCAGTGACTTTGAAGTTTGCTACTAAAGCCACCTGAGCTGGGGAAGGAAGAAGTGCTTTTTTAGTTGACAGTGTCTTGGTGTGGAGTACTTCTCACTACATTGTAACGGTGTCTGAGTTTATCTTGAAGTGAAATATCAGATTCTGATAATTTATTTGGTCTTCCCCTATCTTCTATTGTTTCCACTTTAAGTGTCTTAATAGTAAATCTAGGTGAGAGGAAATGAATCTTAAGCAGCTTTAGATAAGGAAATAAACGGTGCTGCTGTGATACTTGCCAAGTGCCATTTGATTAATTGGTTTCTATGTCAAACTCACTTACAAACGTAATCTTTCAGTTTTGTCTGCTCAGAATGGGAATCTGCAGCAGTGGTTGTCAGTGTGAATTACAGAGCCTGGCAAAAAATATGTGTGCAACTAATAAGTGAAGTAAGACAGTTGTGTCTCTAAGGTTCAAACTCTGATTTAATTAGACATACATTCAATTTTAATTGTGTTCTAATTCCTGCTGACTGCAGTGGGACTACTTACATTCTTAAAGGACACTGTCAGACTGAGTACTTTGAGGAATTGTCACCAGTATCTATAT
>VXBW01006438.1:220135-245680 GCA_013400375.1 Thinocorus orbignyianus
ATATTTTAGTTTTTTCAGTTTGTTCTTCGTATTGTAATGCTGGGAAAACAGTGATCCTATGTAACCTATGTACAGATCCATAAATTTCAGTTTCTAAAGTCCTTTTTTTGTATTGCCTAAAATTGCTATTTCAATTGTAGCTTCATTTTAATATGTAGTAGTTTGGATCCTTAGTATTGATGATAATATGAAACAAAATACACCTTAAATAGATTCGTCTTATAAATTGTTGTGACATAATCAAAAGCATCTCTTAATAACTTGTATATTTAACTGGCAGATTGATGATATAGATCTCATTAGTGCAAATATGGAGAATTCACTGGCTTCTATTGGAGGATTTTGCTGTGGAAGATCTTTTATTATTGACCATCAGGTAAGTCAGGTCTCACTTTCATACAGTGTGGCAACTTACAATTTACTTTAAAAGAGTGAGTTACTAATGTAAATTTGCAAAGAGTGTTACGGTATAAATTGTTATGCAACATTTGATTCCTTACAGAAACTGTTTCTATGAAATATTGTAGATTAGTTGAAGACCAACTTTTAAATCCTTCCATGAACCTGTAAGTGTGGAGGAGGGGTTGTTTAAATGTATGTGAATTGCCTTTTAAACATTATCTAAACTGCTACAAACCAAAAAGTGAATAGTTTTCCTTTTTTGTCTTACACAGCGATTGTCTGGTCAAGGCTACTGCTTTTCGGCATCCCTACCTCCTTTGTTAGCTGCTGCTGCTATTGAGGCGCTGAATATTATGGAAGATAATCCAGGTACTTAATTGAGGAAAATCTTATTCTTCAATCTTTTTTCATCCAAAACTAATAACTGGTACTTGTCCCTGCTTTGATTCCTCACCCTTTTACTTTAATTAGCTGAAAAAGATAGAGGAGTTAATTTGCATGCATGACGTTTTTCTTAATATAATTTCCCATCCTTCTCTTTTTCTTCCTCAGTGTTTCTTCCCCTTTTCTTATTCCAGCTGAATATAAGGGAGTTAGTTGAGGCTTGGAAGAACAGAGATGGTTATCACTAAACAAATAAGAAATTATTTTCTGCTTTAGTCATATGTTTCTTCCTTGAAAACAAACTGCTTCGAGACAAACAGAGGAAAGAAAAGTTAAAGAGAAATAATTAGGGATATATTTCCTCAGCCCTATCCTTCCCACTTACTCTATGTAATTTTGTTTTCCCTTTTCCAAGTAAGAATCCAGGCAGGAATCTCAGGAAAGGTCATGGTCCAAACGCCTGCAATTTTGGCAGGCAGAAGTTTTTTGCTGTGGGAGTTGGAGAATTGTCCTCATTGCTGGAACTTAAGAAAAACTTTTTTGCTGGGGGTAGAGGGAATGAGAGGCATACAAGAGGGAAAAAATTGCCCAAATCTCTTGGTGCTAATGAAGGATTAAAAAAAAATTACCAAGAGATTGGCGGACATCTTCAGAGGGATGCGTTTAGTTTGTCACAAATGAAATAAAAACTATGGGATAGGCCATGCCAGATCCTCCTAAGTTAAGCAAAAGAAAGAAAAAATTAAGAATAAGTTATGAGACTGTTAGCTGTAGTGGAGGGTCAGCCTTTGCCAGAACCAAGGTTTGCAGATCCAGGGGTCAAGTTTCCTGTTTAAGAATGTGCAGTGAGGTGGTGAAAGGATCAAGGAGCAGAGTCTACATAGCTGGAGATATTTTATAGATATATATAAGTTGGGCCTGCCATTTCAATCCCATTACCAAGTGTTTGTGTCATCCTTTCCATATGATCATGAACCAGTGCAGCTGGAGTAATGAGATAAAGGGAAGTAATACATTTGTCAGATCTTAAAAGCCTGTCATTTCCTGGCAGGAATAGGAATCATGAACATTATAAGGAGTAGTGCAGAGACTTCGTACTTTAATAGATATGTACATCTTAGTTTTCCGTCCAAATGCTTTTATTTTTTTGAAATTTTAGCCTTACAGAAATGTAAAGTAGAAATGGGATATCTGAGTCTTCCATTTTCTTTTTTGTCTTTTTTTTTTTTTGTGTGTGTGTGTTTAGACATTTTTCAGGTTCTTCGGGCTAAATGCGAACGAATTCACAAAGCTTTACAGGGGTAAGTGTGTTTGGGAATTTTTTGGCTGTTATTCATTTGACCTTACCTGTATAATGCCAACTTTAAAGACCTCCTTGCCCAAAGCTATTTCTGATTTTACAGATGCTTAGACTGAGATATGTACACTAAATTATGTATGTATTAAAGGAAGAAAGTCATCCTTTTCCAACTGTCTCTGTTAGGCTATGAAAAAGAGTCTCAAATTCTTAAAATTGCTTTACAGGTATTTAAATGAGATTATATTTTAATGCTACTGAGGACATTCACAAGCACATACATATTTAAATCTTCAGGAGAGCGTGATAGCTTTCAACGTTATGAAATGTTGAAAAAGTGTTTTGAGAACAAACTCCAAGTAAAAGCGTTTGGGATGTAGCTTAGCAGTCTTTCAGACCTTTCAATGCACCTTGCAGTTGCCTTTAATACGGTATTGTTCTTACATATAAGACTTGAATCTTAAATTGTAATAGAAGTGTTCATTATTCTGAGGACACACAGAAACTTACTAGAATTTATCTGAAAAAAAAAATAAGGATTCTGTTTAAAATTTCCTAATACTACCTTTTTTCAAACAATGGGTGTACTGAGTAGTTGCTTTTTTTCCTGACAGATTTTGATAGTAAAAAATATAGAAATTACTGTGACTATTCAGTCACAGTTAAATATTTATCATAGATATGTTAGCTGGTATTTTGTAATTTATTTTCTTCGACAGTTTTCTGTTATATATTACAGCAACTAATAACATTTAAACACACACTAAATCTATAATGCACGATGGATTATACCAGCTCATTTTTGTGTAGTATTAGTCACTTAGTTATTCAGTGTGAGTTGCTTGTTATTTCAAACAAACAGTTTCCTGCTTAGCTGATTTTTTTTTATGTTAGAGCTTTAGCCCCATTCAACATTTTCAGAGTGATCCTACCATCAAATAATCCTCGTTTCCTTTGACTGTGTTCTGTTTCAACATGGGTTTAAAAAGCTTAGGCTTTCAGGTCAAAAATATCTAGATGCTTGTACAGTTGAAATTAAAATTTTAGAGTAACCTGACTACTGTTAGCGTGTCTTCTTTGCTAGTAACAGAATGTTATGATTGAGCTAAAAGGAGAATAATTGTAATATTCTTCTCTACCTGCCATTTTTAGGTGATAATTATAAATATGTTTAAAATACAAGGGAAGAAAAAGCAACAAAAAATTATCAGTCTCTTGCTTGTTAATATTTACGCAAAGCAGAAGTGAATAAGCCATGGCTGCTGCTCTTCTATGCTGTGCCTGGTTCTACTTTTTCACTTAAATTCAGTAATTAGTATAGTCACAAATCAACGAGTGGGCAAAATGCCTGGATGTCTCTAGTGGAACTTTTGCGTTTTTGCCTCATGGAAAACGGTGTGGTAATATAGAGGTTAAAAAAAAAAAAAAGGAGGGGGGAAGGAAATAGTTCTTCTTGCTCATACTGGGAAAGAAAAGATTTAACAGCATCAGGGAATTGGGCAGCCCTGTAGCAGGAAGACTGTCCTAACAATCTAACAATTGCATAAAGTAATATCAGAGAGAAGATTTGAACCAATATTTACAGTGGTCCAGTGTGGTTTTTCTTTTTTTTCTTAATAACCACACTAGAAAAAGTCTGTGGTGGTTTGAAGATGAGGCAAACTTTTCAGAAGTATCTTCTTTTAATGATGTGGTGTTAAATGCACTCGTATTCCCTGCTGAACCGTGGCTGCTGCTTGACTCCAGTTCTTTGTGGTAGTCTCACTATGATAGAGTGGAATTAGCTGTTGAGTTAAAACAGCATAAAATGGTGGTAGAACTGTACACAATGAAAATGAGAAAGAATACACAGCTTTTATCCTTTTTCAGGATTTCCTCTCACAAATGCAGTGAGAGGAACAAATTAAAAGTAAAGAAAATCTTTGTTTTAGCAAAAGTGTAACTAACCCGTGAAGTTTAGGACTTGATACATGTGAGTCCGTGTGTGATTACCATTCCAAGAAAATACTGGGTTTTGTATTGACTATGATGGGGGAAGAAACCACTGTGTTGGAAGCAAAACTGACTGAAATGTTCTGTGGAGTTCAGGGCAGCCCAGCTACACAGGGTTCCCTGCAGCAAAGAGCCTGGTCCTGCCACGCAGTACTGCAGCCCAGCCTCATAACTGGGGTGCAGAGGTCTGTGAGGAGAGAGCTCCCTGAGGCTGCATCCATACTGCTCCATTAACATCAGGAAGCCTTCCTGGGTACCATATATTAATTGTCAACTCTGTCAAATCACTGGACTCATCTGTGACATAGTTTTGGCCAAATCCAAGCAGCGCTCTTTGGAAGGACTCCTGGATGCAGTTCAAGAGTTGTCATGAGCCAGGAGCTGTTTCCAGTAATCAGCTTGGATGTGAACACCCTGACATGGAGATTTTAAATATACGGATATAAGTCATTCCCTACTGGTTCACCACAGGCCAGAAGTCAGTCCAAAGCATATTGAATTTGCTAATATAGAACTAGCCTTAAGGGGGGTGTTGGAGATCTGGAGGCTACTTTTATTCCTTTGTACTTCAAAATCAAATCTTCAGACATCTCTTTTTTGTGTTTTGTACATTTTTGTTTGAAATTGAAACTTTTCCAGCATTTCTTAGGAAACTGAATTCTGATTTCAAGAAAGTTACAGTATGCAGGCATTGGATTCTCAAACACTTGTTGAATCTTAATTTGGCAGAGGCTCAGAAAGGCATAATTAATACTGCACATGAAAGCTAAAGTTTTTTTTATTCTTTCGAGGGGTGCGGTTTCTGATTATGTACTTCAGTTGAAGAATTATGTCTGTTTTGTAACTAGAAGTTAGTACTGTGTCTCTCTAAAACCTGAGTGTTTTAGTAGCTTGTCTTAAGCTGTGTTCTCCAGAAAATGGATTTAATTTACAGTGAAATTGCAGTTTAAAGTCTTGTCTTCCTACTTGTAAACACTGCTTCTCAGATCATTCCTAGGGAATGCAACTGAGAATGGATATGTTGTTTGGCTATACTGTGTATAGGTTTTTTGCATGGTAACTGGACCTTGGACTGCTTTTCCTTATCCTTTATGTTACCAAATATCATAGCCCAGATCCCTAGATGTGTGAGGCAAATATTGTGTGTGTGCTTCTGTATTAAAGAAGTTGCGTGTGTTTGACCTACACTCGCAAACTTACCAATGACACCAGAATGTTTGCAGTTTTGTGGCTGAATCACACAGAATGACTGAATGATGCAGGATTGGAAGGGACCTCTGGAGATCATCTAGTCCAATCCCTCTGCCAAAGCAGGTCCTTCTAGAGCAGGTTGCACAGGAACATGTCCAGGCGGGTTTTGAATCTCTAGAGGCAGAGGCTCCACCACCTCTCTGGGCAGTCTGCCAGTGCTCTGCCACCCCCAAAGTGAAGAAGTTCCTCCTCATGTTTAGGTGGAACTTCTTATGTTCCAGTTTGTGCCCTTTTCCTCTTGTCCTTTCACTGAGCACCACTGAAAAAAGACTGGCCCCTTCCTCTTGACACCCACCATAAATATCTGTAAGTGTAGATCAGATCCTTCCCACTCAGCCTTCTCTTCTCCAGCCTAAAAAGACCCAGGTCCCTCACCCTTTCATCATAAGAGAGGTACTCCAGGCCCCTAATCATCTTTCTGGTCCTTTGCTGTACCCTCTCCAGTCATTCCATGTCCTTCTTGAACTGGGGAGCCTGGAACTGGGCACAGTGCTCCATATGGGGCCTCAACAGGGCAGAGCAGAGCGGGGAGGCTGACCTCCCGTGACCTGCTGGTTGCACTCTCCCTCGTGCACCCAGGATGAGTGAAGAGTATCAGTTTGGTTTGTGTTTCTGGAATGGACTGTGAATTGAAGTAACACTGTAGAAATATCACAAGATACTTTCTGTGCTAGGGTATAATTTTATTTTTTCGAGGTTACAATTGATTCAGTATCTTTGTACTGTCAGTTCACTCTCCTGTAGACTCCAGTTCTGGTGTTCGTGGATTTAACATCTCTCTGCTCTGACTGGGTCTTGGACTTTTTGTAAAAATAGAAAACTTATTTGAAAAAGAGAGTATAACCTTAGAATGCTTCAGGCAAGCTCATCAAAGCCAGGAAAACAAAATTAGAGCTGATGGTAGAAATGCATTTGAGACCTGTTAATTTTGGAGACCAGAGATCTTGCAAGTGTATCGGATACAGTTTTTTGTTGGTGAATAACTCAGTCCTGAATATGGTGATATGATATGTCAGGACAGTAACAATCAGATGTCAATCATTTAATCAATTCTAGGAATCTGATTACAGCTGCCTCCACACAAAGGTGTGGGGACAATAGAACTAGTTTTAGGGGAGCTGCTGACTAAGTGGCAGATGATGATGTAAAGATTTTCTATGGGAAATAGTTACAAATCCAAAGTCTTGCCAGAAAAATAAACTGTGTTTCTTTTTATCACATATGGGGGTAAAAAGATTTATTATTACTAATTTTCTTAATATGAACTCCAAAGACTTGACCTGGCTAGCTGCGTTTTTATCAGCAACATACAGGCCCAACACATTTCTCCTACATCTTCATAAGGATCCTGTCAAAATTTCTGAGTTATTGATACTTTTTGCAAAAGGAAGAGTTGCTATTGTTACACAAACTTGATGAAACTGCATTTAGTAAACTCCTTAGGAAAGACATTCTCTTGATAGATTTTGTTATCTTTACCTATTGCCAGCTAAAATGCACAGATGTTTGGTCTGTATTAGTGTTAATAAAGTGAAATGTCCCTCTCTCCTTGTCACCTAGAAAGGGGAAACACTATCTAGAACTTTAACAGCTGTGTTCCAGTAGGATGTACATGAAAGGTATTTTATTTGTTTTAGGATATCTGGCTTAAAAGTAGTGGGAGAGTCTTTTTCTCCAGCGTTGCACCTACAGTTGGAAGAGAGCAGCGGATCTCGAGAAAATGATGTGAAGTTACTCAAAAAAGTTGTGGATTATGTAAGTGACCCCATAGCAATTAAAATATGTCATTGCTTTTGAATGTGGATAGTGAATGAAGTGCATATGGGTAGTGAGGCTTGTTGGGTAACTTGTTGGAATGTCTTGCAGGATTGCTGCAAGCAACTCAGTTCCTTTGCTGGATACAGGGCTATATTAAAGCTCATCTGCTAACCATTTCTTGCTGCAGATATTTAGGTCTGTAGCACTGGATAAAAATACATATTAGAGTTTTACTTCAGAAAAATAATTACTTCCTGCTATGTACTTCAAAACTCAAGTTAAATTTGCGTATAAAACTTGCTTAGAAAACTAATTATGTCTGTAAGAATAAAGGCTTTCATTTGAATGGGGCTCTGGTTGTGTATTTTAACTATTTGAGGTCTAGCTTTCTGTAATTTTGCTTGAGTCCCTAAACTTACTTTTTTGTGTGAAAAATCTCATCTTTTGTATATAGTATTTTTTTTGTCTTCGATATACATTGTTTCTTTTCTCCCTCATGAAGGAGCTGAAGGTTGATGTCTTATATTTCAGGTGACAGGTAAACAAGACTGCACAACAAAAAGAAACTCTGAAGTTTATTTCTGTGAAAATATTCTTAAATATAATTTAATAGCCTACTGAATACACCATTTTTGTCTGATTACTTGGAGATGAAAGATAGGGAAGCTGCACCCTAACCTGGATTATGTGTTTATGCTGTATTAAAATTAAAGATAATTTTGCCAAACCTTTAAAACCTCTGTTTAGGAAGGAACTTAGAGTTATCCTGACGCCAAACTTGAAAGCTAGCTATGTTTATTTGGTGATACAAAGGTTATGGCATCAGAAGCTCCCAGATTTGATGACTGCTGTATTTTCTTTATTTGTAGTGCATGAATAGTGGTATTGCATTAACTCAGGCCCGCTATCTGGAGAAAGAAGAAAAGTGTCTTCCTCCACCAAGGTTAGTAGGAAGTCAGTACATTACTTCATTTTATTGCATATGACCCTATATGTTTTCATACAGTGGGGTTTTGTTCAGTAGACTGGACTGAATAGTTGGCCCTATAAAAATTGAAAGGCTCTTGTTTTGAGGTGTGTTTTCAGTGACTATGTGAATCCCAGTGATCAGTGTGTTTCCCATTACTGGGCACATTTCCACAACCTGCACATTGCAGGTAAAAAAAGCTAATGAAATTTCTGTGGTATCTATGGGGGGAAAAAGTAGTCTGACCATTTCTGTTTAGTGATATGTCTTGTTTCTGGTTGAATTTTAATTCATAATAATTTCACTAGAGCTAGTGATCTTAATGTGCTACAATTAGTACAAGAAAAGTCTAAAGCTGGTAAGGAATAAAGTTTATTGTGTATGTTCTGGTTTTCTTTTTCTAGTATTCGAGTAGTGATAACAGTGGAACAAACAGAGCAAGAACTGGACAAAGCTGCATCACTTCTTAAGGAGGCTGCACAGTCTCTGTTGAATTAGACTGCTGATTTGGATTACTCTTTCACCAAATTATCAGCATAGGTGTTTAACACTGTGTAGTGACTTCACTTCAGATATTCAAGTTCTTCCACTGATGGCATTGAAACCTAACTGAGTAACAAGATGTTCCAGAACACTATAAATGCAGCGAGGGGAAGAATGCTGAATTTTGGAACTGGTGAATGACACGATGTACTTGCAATTCAAACTAGTATTTACTACTATTTCTTAAAAGGGGATATCGCTCTTGCATACAGAACTCTTTCATAAGTTGCATCTAAAAGTTTTACGTTTATTTCTTCAAACCCGTAAACATTTTCAAAAAGATATGTGAGCATTCAATTTTCCCAAAAAACGTCTAAAAGGTATCACTTTCTCTGCATGTTCCCATAATGTCGGAGCTTCAAATGAATCTCAAGGAATTGTTCCCTACTCCCCCTAAGTGAAGATAGACTGCCTAAAGGGAGAAGGTAACACATCAAGAGATAATTTTGTACTATGTTATGAAATTTATTATTGAATTATAGGAGGAATTTCAGTTCTTTTTTTGTTTATATTTCTCTTGAACTATTTTTGGAAGCCAGCTTTTAAGAATGCATGGCCAGAGAATACCATCATCTAAACAGTAGATTCATACTAAATATTATTTTCTTCCTGCATTTCATATGTGATTATGTGCATGTTTGATATTATGGGTGAGGGTTTTCATTAACTTATTTTATTAACTTTAAAACATCTAAACTGAAATCTCTGAATTGGGAAATTGGTGTAATTTCACTATAGTGTGGTTGGTCAGGAGGGCTTTGCACCAGTCCTGAGGAGGAGTCATAAGCAAAATGAACCAAGGTCTTGAAACATCAAATAAATACTGGCTTAGTCAAACTACTTTGAAGCACTAAAATGATGTGTGCTAAGTTTTATCTCTAAACAGCTCCACTTCAGAGGGGAAGACTCACAGAGAGCTAATAAAAGTTTAGATGGTACAAATACTACTGAAATACAATTTAATATATGCATATAACCCCCCACATAATTGGCTAGTAATTTTTGGGTGTTACGCTGTCAGGATTATCATTAAGCAAAGACAGACATTGCAGAGATGGACACTTCACAGTAATCATAGGAAACCGCTAAGGAAGGATGACAGGAAGCTATACGTTTTTTGTAACACAAAACTGGCTATGTATTTCATGATTTTGCTTTAAGAATGCCCATTTAAAAATTTTATATTCTGCCTGATCTGTATTCTGGGTTATTTTGCGCTTACATGACTTTTTAGTTGATGCTACAAGGACTACAGGACTATTTTTGGGAAACATCATTGTTTAAATAAAAAGTTAATCATGCTTGTTTCAGATTTTTATTTCCCATATAATTAGGTTTTGTAGCGTGATCAACCGCGTTGTTGAGTAATCTGCATCAAATGAGCACAGTCTACATTGCCTCTTCCCATTCGTAGTGACTGTCTCTGCATTGGTTTTCAAAACTTCTCACCTGTGTAGATTCAGATAAGCCAACCAAAGTTATGTGTGTCGGGGCACTTCTGTGATTGTTGCTTGATTATTTGAAACAGTCAAATCATTATCTGTGCAATGTAGAGAAACATTCATCCCAATGTGAAAGAGTATTCCTAGTTCACTAACATTTATGCTTTTCTCTATGAGCTGTGGATAAAAGACTGTGAAAAGTGAACAATTTAAAAGAATAAAAATGTGGGGAAGGAAGCTGGTTCCTGTTTTACACACTGGAACCAAAGTGCAGACCAATCAACCTTCTCAAGACCCTCGGAGTTTGTGAGAAATGGAAATGAAAATTTGCCTCTCTAATGGTTTGTGAGCCATTTTTTGTTTGAGAATTGAAACCCGACTATTCAAGTAAACTCAAGGCTTTGATGTAGAAGCTGGGAACAAAAGAAGTGCTTGGATTCTAATGCAGCATAATAAATGGGTTTGGAGTTCAAGGTAAACCTATAAAGGTAAGCAAATCACCAATTAGTGTTGAAATGCTAGGTTGCAGAATATATATTCACTTTTTGTATCTTGTTTGGGATTATCTACAAATGGGGAATTTTTTGGTTCAGTTCTGAGAACTAGTTACAATCTTAGATCTGTGGGATGTTTTGTTGGCTTTGGTTTTTGCTTTAAAATGAAGTAATAACACCTAAATTGGCAGGAAGCAGCATGGAATTTCTGGCAGTTTCAAAGCTGTGGATCTGATGAAACAAAAGTTCAGGTATGTTGCTAAGAGATACTATCATCTGATTCATTTGGCAAACATACACAGCATTAAAACATTGGTAAAACTGCCTTTGTCCATTGTTGTTGTTTACAAGAGAATAGAAAAGAGGCATTTAAATCAGAGTAAAGTGAACACCTGGTAGCAGATGAAGTACTATTATACTGTGTGTTTTAGTCACAGGTAATGTATGTGGGTTCTCTGAGAAATTAAAGTTACGAGATGTAGCTGATGGAGAGAGGTATCCCTGGTCAATTTAAGCATGCCTGGCCCTCTTCATTTTGGCTGTTTTGACAAAGAGCTCCAACATAGCAAGCAGATGAAGGGAAGGACAGCTCTGGGGAGAAAGGTTGCTTGGGGTTAGGGAGACAGCAGGTGATTCTGGTTAAACTTTTGACATTGTAAAATCAGAAGCCTGTTAAGGTGCTTAAGTTCTCAGTGCTCTAGGCTGATAAATATATGAACAAGCCTGCCTTAGTTGTTTTGTGGTTATGTTTGGATGAAGCAGGACTTTTTCATTCATTTCTTCAGATGTGGGAGCTGGGCTGGGGATCTTAGTAAATAAATGGAATATCCTGAATAGCAGGATACTGTGAGGTGAATCAAACACCTAAGGGCATTATCTCAAACTTCAAAGTTTCTACTGAAAATAAAAGTCTGGATTTTTAATTATAATTCAACTAATTTATGTGTTTTGCCCTGCCAAGTATTTGGAACAGAATTTCAGCGAAGTGGAAGCATCAGGATGAGAAATGGTCATTAAAAATAAACATTGCTTTTTTTTTTTTTTTTTTCCTGAAGAATACTATCTGGTACTTGAGAAGGAATGCATTTTAACTGTAGTAAGGTGGACATTTATTGAAATTGTCCAGATGAAAGCAATTGTTTCTGGGATAGACGAGAGAGAATTTATACTTCGAAGGTATTTTGGCTTGAGGAAACATGTCTACATGATATGTGTATTCTTTTTTTTTTTTTTTTTTTTTTTTTTAACAAAGATTTGTGGTTTTCTTGAATATTTAAAAATAATTGATTGCTATTTGTTTCGTTTTGTTCTTTTCATTATTTTTATATAAAAGCCTACATGTACCTTTTCTGTTTATTATAGTAATCATTTTTTGATAGGAGGTAAAATGCATAAGGAGAGCTTTAAGCAGGAGAGGGAGGTATGGCTGGCTAACTTTTTTTTTTTTTTACTTTTGAAATATGAGCCCACTCACTGTACAGAATGGTGTACTGTCTCCTTTCTGTCACTGCATATGGACTTTATTATTTTAAACAGGGTAGTGGGAGTGTTGGCATTCACTGGTCTGTGAAGTTGCTGCCACAAAAGTGTCTTGCGTCTTAGGATGATTCAAGAAATGTACATGAGCTGTAAATGCTTCTTAAACAGGGGAAGTACAACTAACACAAAGTATTTCTATATTAAACTGTTTCAGTGTCCTGATAAAAGGAGTGTCTGGAGAACATTTCTTGTATTGTTCTTACTTTTTTTTTCTTCTTCTTTTTCAGTTTTCATGCTAATAAGATAATGTGCTTACTCTGTTCTGCTGTAGATGGATTTTTCAAATTTTAGTTTCGTGTCTAGTGTGCAGTAGGAAAAAATGTATGGTAAAAGTCACAAAAACCAGTAAGTCAGCTGAACTGCAGATCTGGAAATACCTACTAAGGAATGATAGTTCTCAGTTTCTAAATACTTAGGTAGCAAATACTTACAGAAAACTGCTGTTGGAAACTAGACACAGTTTTGTATCTGGGCCAGAGACAGTTTTGCTGTGAATCAGTATAGAATTTCTGATGTATCGACAAATTTTGATGAAATATGCCTCAGCTTTGAAAAACCTTTACAGAAGGAAATACTGCAATTTTGCTTACCATGTTGAATGGACAAGTTTTCTCTTTTTTCCCCTGCTGTTAGAGGTGTTATCACCTGTCTTGGCAAGTTTTTTAGATTAACTGAACTCCATTTTCCAACAGAGATCCAGAGTTGTTGAACACCAATAAGTACAGGAGTCAGAGGGGAAAAAATTAAATGGAATTGGAAACGTATAATCCACTGTTTAGCTTATATTTGATGCAGACCAAAAATGAGAACTTTTCGGATCATTACTGACGGAGAAAGACGTGATTAACTCTACGCATCACCTGTCAGACTGCACTTGGAGAACTGTGCCCACAGTTCATGAAAGACAAGGACAGACTGGAGAAGGTCCAAAAGAGGGTCACAAAGATGACCAAAGGGCTGGAGTACCTGTCCTGTGAGGTAAAATTGAAGGATTCAGGTCTCTCCTTCCTGGAGAGTAGAAGGGTCGAAGAGGACCTCATCACAGTTTTCCACTACTTGATGGGCATCTCAGAGAGTGTGGAGGCTCTCTTTGCAAGCAACCGCATGGAGAAGGGAAGGAGCAATAGATAGGAGTTATACCAGGAAAGGTTTCATATTGATATAAAGAAATTTTTTTACAGTGAGAAGAACAGTCAGTCACTGGAGAACAATCTTCCCAGAGGTTTGATGGAGTCTCCATTACAAGAGGTTTTCAGGGCACGATTGGACAGGGTGCTGGGTAGTCTCATCTAGGCTCCTTTTCCCACAAAAGGTTGGACTAGGTGATCTTTCGAGACTTCCTATCATAATTTTTCAGTGGTTTGGACTTTCTGTGTTCTTTCACTGAACCAGATAATGAAATGGTTGTTCCATACAGTTAATGGATGAAAAATCAAACATTAACTTTTGCAACTTTGTCCTGGGCAGTATTTTTTTATAAGTTAGCTTCAGTTGTGTCTGTCATGTTGTACTGAGTAAAGTTTTGTATTGTTGTCAGTGGTCAATGTGAACTTTAGTTACAGAATCTAAATATAGCTATACCTCTTACCTTTGTATGCAGCCTTTGCGTTTAGAATCTGG
The DNA here is from genome assembly GCA_013400375.1 of Thinocorus orbignyianus. NCBI lineage: Eukaryota > Metazoa > Chordata > Aves > Ciconiiformes > Thinocoridae > Thinocorus > Thinocorus orbignyianus. The sequence continues at coordinate 233,825 of VXBW01006438.1, forward strand.
GAGAATTTAAGTGGTCTCTACAGTAGCTGGTATCATGGAATACTCCATGGTAACACAATTCCTACTTGTAACTGTTGAAATAGTCTTTCACCAATAAAATATTCTACTGATGTAGTTTTGGTCCATGCTTAGATTTCCATGATCAGGCTACACACAAAAATTACTACGAAGCAGTAATCAGCAATTGCAATAATAAATTTCCTGACTTTTTCGTAGATAAAAGAACTACATGAAAAGAAGTTAAACCATAGGCATGATCATATGCAGATTGCTTTACTGAAACTTTAATAGGCAAATTTTAAATACATTCATTGCTTTTACTTAAATTGCTCTCGTGGTAATAAAAAAAATAAAATTATTATGGATTTTAAAATATCATAACTTTTACAGAAGTTGCTCTTTTTTTCTGGATGCTTTTGCTATTTTCTGCACCTCTGTTTTCCAGTCATCTTCCTGCTTTTTTTTTTTCCTTCATTTTCCCAGGTTGCCACCAAAAATAAATGCATTGTTAGTTGCTTAAGAATTACTTTAGCGGTGAAAGTATTTGTTGTGCAGTAGGCCTCATTTTTGTGATTAACTCCACATTTCCTAAATGCAGAGGCCTGTTGCTGTTACCTGGCTGGTGGGAAACAAGGGATGTGCAGCAAAATACATTAAACTGGGAGTTTAACATGATGGTATGAACGAATTGGCTGTATTAGGTTATGATTCCAGTGAAAGTGTAACGACTCGCTTTCAGTCTAGTTTCAATGTTCATCTGTTCCTTGGTGCATGGTGCTGGTGAATGCTGTGCAGTTCACAGTATGTGAATGCTTGAGTGTACTGGTTTTGGATGGGATAGAGTTAATTTTCTTACAGAAGCTAGTATGGGGCTGTGTTTCGGGTTTTTGTTGGAAACAACATCGATAATACCAGGGGTGTTTTAGTTACTGCTGAGCAGTGATTACCCTCCAGTGAGTAGGCTGGAGGTGCACAAGAAGTTGGGAGGGACACAGCCGGGACAGCTGAACGCAGGTGACCAAATCCCATGACATATGACATCATGCTCAGTACATAAAGCAGGGGGAAGAAGAAGGAAGAGAGGACATCTGGAATTACGCTGATTGTCTTCCTAAGTATTATGTATGCTGCTTTCCGGGAGATGTCTGAACGCCTGCATGCCAATGAGAGTGGAGAATTAATTCCTTGTTTTGCTTTGCTTGCATACACGGCTTTTGCTTTACCTATTAAATTGCCTTAACCTACAAGTCTTCTCACTTTTCCTCTTTCAGTTCTCTCTCCCGTCTCACTGCTGCAGGAGTGCGCAAGAGGTGATGTGGGGCTTAGTTTCTGACTGAGGCTTGAAGCATAAGTTGACGTATTTAGAAAACATAATGATTCAAGTGTCAGTGTTCACCTCTAGGTTCGGAAGGGTAGTCTTGCCATTTTAGTAACTTTTTACTATTTGAAACTAATTTCAAATATGTGTCTTATTGTCTGATTATTACTTTTCCTGTAAAATTGTTCACTTCCATGACATTATGAAATAATTCCTGAAGTTCATGCAAGAGGAAGCTAAGTTTCTCAGCTCGCATTGGAGCATCATGCTGTGTTTCTCCACAGTTTCAGGATGTATGACCTCCTTATTACTTGCAGTTCTCTGCTGGTTTATTTTTGTAAAGTGTTTTCTGTATGGATTTTTTGGTAAGAATTATATGAAACCGTGAGATGTTCCTGAGCAGTAATCAAGGGACATAATATATCCATGAGGACAGGCTATATGAATTCACGTAGAAGTACTTAAATTAACAACTTTGTTTCCTTGGCAGATGAATAAGGATGTTGATGATGTTTCCCACTTAGAAACATTCAAGTGTCTAGGCACTGTGCTCAGCAGCTAGTATAAATATTTTTGGTATGGTATTTTCATAGAATATTTTTTGTTTGTTAAAGGAAAATAGTTCACTTCTTCTGGTAAATAAAAATAAATAGAAATGCTCATTTGTTATGTGTGTGTAAGAGAGAGAAAATATGCTTTCTTTTTTTTCCCCTCACTCATATCTCTAGTCTTTCTCATACTAGTAAACACATGACATGGATGACTCCCTATACAAAAACATGTTTAGCATTGAAGAAAGTGCAGCTAAAACTTCACCTGCCATTTATAAGCAACTGCTTTCTGAAGACATATAAATAAGTATATTTTGGTTATGAATCTGCAAAAAGAGGCACATAATCTTGTATACTTTCAAAAGCTGGAATTTCTTATTTTAAAGCTTTGCTTCAGGTATGTAGGTTTACTGGAGAAATCTTCAGCAAGTGATTGCAGAGATCTAACAGGCTGTCAGTAGTCTAACATTAACTTCTCATTTGTATTAAAATTTGTTTGAAAGTACTAGTAAATACTAAGTTTTTCATTAGCATTTTGAAAGAGATTTTGTCTTCACTGTTCTTTCATGTATAAGTCCATGAAATGTGATAGTGGGAAGTGTTTGACTCCTACCGGTGTTGTCTTTAAATTCAGATCCTGGACCCCTGTTTCTGTCAAGTATAGGAGTACTGCTATGCAGAGTTTGCGAAGAGTAATAGGATGAATCATGGCATTACTGCATGAAATGATGGTAATTTGCATGGAGGTTTTTATTTGACAGAAACATTTTACTTGTTTCAGGTGTTAGCCAGGTAAGCTCTCTGACATCAGTGCTGTAGAGAGCAATTAAAATATCCCAGGCAAGTTTGGTGCACCTCATAATGATAATACTAGAAGTATCTAGAATCCCTACCTTGTGGAAGTGAGAATATTAGTTTCTACTGAAGTCATGGTTTCACCAGCTTTGTAGATTTATTACAGCTAACACTTGCCCCTTAACAGAAGTAAACTTGTGACCTTGTTTTGTGCAGAAATGATTGCTTTTCATCTGTTTCAACACCCTTTTAGCCAGGTAAACTGTTTATAATCCTAATAGTGTAGGATTAGAGTATTTTTGTTGATATTCTGATCCTAACCCAGAAACTATATCTAAGACCAATTATGTTGAGTAATAATGTTGCTTTTTATGTACAAATAGAAATTTGTCTGATTCTGATTGAGAGACGAGCCATCTTGGCCAGCTGACCAATGCTGACTCTCTAAAAGTCTACACAGCATACTTGTTTCCTTTCACCTAGAGTTTTGGTCTGTTGCAGTTATTTTTATCGGCCCTAGTCAGAACAGCTTTTCAGTTAAGTCACTAGACTTAACTTTTATGAGATTGATCAAAATTTACTTAGAATCTTCAAGGATATAAGCAAATTGGTATTGAATATTTTGTTGAATCCCGTTGGTATTAACTGTTGCGTTGGTTGGCTTAAGAACTGTAATGTGGGAGGCAACTGTAGTATATAACAGCTAGATCAAGAAAGCAGTGCTCTTACCCTGAGGCAGGTGGCTGGTTTTGACCCAATATAGCTTCTTTAATCATTTAGCTACACAGCAGATCTGAGAAGGCTCCAGATGGAGGCTGAACCTACGACCCTCTGACATAAAAACATCTATGATACCAATTACACCATCTGTTGGTCATAAAACCACATTCTCTATCTTTTCTTGGCTCTTGTGTTATACAAAAGCTGAAGGGTGATATTTGGAGCTGTTCTAGTTTATCCATGCAATTTAATGCAGAACACATTTTCCCAGAGAGGGAGAACAAAGCACAATAGCACTGAAGTTCAATTTACGTTCTCAGTCAGTGAAAACAAAAATGAAAATAAAAAACAGTTGTCTGCGTCATTATTTATACCCAAACTATAACTTCAATTCTAGTTTTTTCCCAGTGCTTGTGATTTAAAAAACCCCCAAAAACTAATGGACAACTTCTAAGATCACTACCCCAGCTTCTGAGGGCCCTGAACTGAAAGATCATCTGTAACAGTAAAAATGAAACTATGGCAGCACTGAGGTGTATACATAGATCACATTAGTAGACAATGTGTGCCTAATGCTATCTTTACACTTATTTAGGATTTTTTTTATTTGGTGGTAATGTTTGGGAATGTATTATACCTATCTGAGTGTGGAGTACCGATAAGCTGGAGATTCAACCAGTCCATTGCACATACCTTCATAATCACTCTGGATATAGGTTTCTCCTGACTGAACTCCCTGTTCAGGCTCATCAAGCTTGTATTCTGAAATATCTAGCGGACTTTGAAATTAGATCTCAATTTTTGCCCTCCTGTGGGTACGATAGCTGTCCCAAGGTGATTTATTGTGGTTGTCAGAAATCACAGTGGAATACTGAGCGCTGGGATATAAGGAATAATGTACTGAAATACAAGGTGTAATGCTTTAGGGCTCCATCAAAGCAAGGAAATGAGTGAAAGTTTGTTACTGGTGCAGAATGGATAACTGAAATAAGGTAAGTTTTGCATCTTTTAGGAATATTCTGTTTATATAATAAAAATTTTCTTTGCAGTGTTTGACTGGATTGTAATTCTAGATAGTAATGACTGCTTATGAAGGCTACATTATGAAATTCAATGACGGCTTTTGCTCATATTGTCTTTCAGCAAGAACAGTTTGGACAACTTTCTTACCATATGGTGGTGTGTTGATCAGCAGTCAGAAGACTATAAAGCTACTGCTGGAAACACACGTGATCTTTGCATTCTAGTACTGTGTGTGATGGTTGATTCTGTGCTTTGTCATCGTTAAGTCCCTAGAACACTGCTTTTTAAGAAACCTTGTGCTCTCGTACTACCATTTGTCTGCCTAACACAAATGTCTGGTATATTGTGCGAATGGTCTAGACATACAGTAGGAAGGGTAAATATTTTTTCAAGAGAAAGTTCAAAATTTCTGCATCTTGCTGGTCCTTTTGTACTTTGAAAGCTGACTTCCTAAGGTGACAATGAAGCATTGAATAAAGTACAGTTGAGTTTACTGTTAATTCTTTGTTGTTTTCTTATTGTTGGTCCATTACTTTTTAATAAACTATCTTTTTCCATCTTAAAAATAATAAATAATCCATACAGATAGAAGGAAAGGAATTGAAAACCGAAACTGAAAAGTTTCTTCAGAATCTTCGTCATTGCTTAAACTGAGGAAAGTATTTGCATATTCTATTTTGATGTATTATTTTTGTGTACGTCTCCATAGGGTTATACCACCAACTTGGCAAGTAAAAGTATCTATGTTTATCCATATCTATGTTTATACTCTTTTGGCTGAAGCCAAAAAGAAGAAGAAATAAGTAAGTGTATGCCAATCAGTAGGATAGATAAAGTGAAGAAAGCAATTCAGGTACATTTTTTTCTTCTACCAGCAGAACAATTGAGCATACAGTCACCAGAACCTTTATCCTTGGCTAGTAAAAACGTGTCTCTTAAAAAAAAGAAAATTCATTATTTGTCATGGAATCTATACTCTGAAAAATAATACTGCTAATAACTTACAACAGCAAAAAAAAGTCTGTATTTCCTAAGTTCTCAGACCAGTCTCAGTTTTCTCAGTTTCTTCATAAACAAATTTGGATACTGTGGTGTTTGTTCACGTCAGTAAAAAACACCTGTTTGTTGTGGTAGAATTTCAAGTTTCATTGTGGTCACAGGTGGGTTTTTTTACTACTTTGTGTATTAACAGTAACACAGATCTTGCTAGTTTATTTTTTGTTTGTTTTTATTTATTTTTTAAAGCCTTTTGGAAAGGATCTCAAAAGGCCCTGTAATCTGTTCTGAAGCAGAATCAAGTAAGCATCAATGGTTGATGGTAGAGTCTAGTCTTGCTGATGCTAGAAAATTTCTGCCCAATCAGTTAATAAAAGGCTAACTACACTGTATCAAGGTCTATCTGCTGAGGAACTTGTACCAGATTGCTATCTACGTCAGACTAGAGAACATCTGTGAAAAAGATATCTGTACCTCAATTAAGAGTATCCTTTCTGTTTCTTAAGATCTTGATGATCTTAAGTGTGCAAAGGGACTCAATGCCAAACAACTCTAATATTCAAGTCCTCTAGTGCTGGTCTTGTTTCCTTTATTTAATGTCACTATAAATAATGCAAAATATATTTTACTATCTTAAATATCCTTTCTATAGCTCTTCCCATGTTTGGAAACATGTTTTTGTATATTAAGGTGTGTTCTTATGCTTCCACCTCACTTTTAGCTCTCAAGATATTAGAAGTAGTCTAGGTAATGTTTGGAAGAGAAGACTTCACTGCTTCAGCAGAGAAGGAAGGATGTTTTCATGTAGATGAAACATATACTAAAAGCCAAAGCCGTATGAGTTTTCATATCCTGATCCACAATGAAGGTTTTATTTCTCCTAGGGTCCCAATTTCTATAAAGTTTTGGTCGATGTCCCCAGACTTTTAGTTTCTTAATCTCTAAAAAGTTGTTAACACATCTTCTTTAACTTTAGGTTTCATATATTCATGTTTCCATCACACTTTGAAAACCTCTGAGCCAGAAAGTTGCATAGTGCAAAGTATCTATTATGAGGCAAATCTCTGTTTTCAAGTCTTGTGTCTTCCGCCACTGTGCTGTGTAATATACTGTAAAGTTTTAGATCTCTTTGGGAAACAACTGTTTCATCTGAATTCCTTCATAACTTCTGACAGACCTGTCTAAATAACAACTTCTAGCAATGCTGATAGTAAAACTTGAAATAAGTTTAAATATTAAATATTTATATTCAGCTTACTGTGAAGGTTGTGGTTATCAGTGTATGTGTTTTGGACAGAAAAGTCTCCTCTAAGGTTTAACAAGGCCGAATAAAGGTAGTTGGAATAAAACGGGTAGAATTACATTGTATAAATGTTAATATAAATACAGGCTTCACATAGTGGAAAACAGTGAAACATGATCTGATAAACAGATATGTATTGGAAATGATTTTGCTAATTGGCTATGCATTTTTCTCTAAGTTCAGTGCCATCAGATTGCACCAAGTATTCCTATATATGGTGATCCTAAAAAGTGTAAACTGTAATATTCCTTTGCTGGAAGGTATGCATGTTTTTGTTTATATAGAAGTTAGTTTTATTTCTTTTGTTAGGTATGTCTGATTAAAATCTGCCAAGGAGGTTTAGAATAGTTCCCATGTGGATACTAAGTTTCTTTTTATAACATTTCAGATTTTATTGTTTCCGTAAGTTTTCAACTTCATTCAGTCCTTTGTTTCAAGTCTTCCCAACAAATTTTAGTTATGATTGTTCAAATCTTCTTTGTAATATATTGCATTAGATTTTTAAAGCAAATGCTGACAGCAGCAGTATTATACCCTGCATACCAAGTGGATAGCACATGGTTTGAATAACAGGCACCCCTGCTGAGCGTGGATCAAATCAAAATCCTTGCATAGTTATGTAAAATGCACTGATAATAATCTGTCTTTAAATCTTCCTTTTGATTTAAAAAAGGATTCTTTAAGAGTTTATCCTTCCACTGATGCATGTATGTATCCCACTAATGCTAATGAAAGTTGAAAAAGCTGTAGATTCAAGTAGTCCTAGAAGTCATCTCAACCTTAAATACCACTAAATAAACACAATGAACCTCATGGGGTTTATTGTAAGTAATAGGAAGGCTAACTTTAAGGTCTTAAACGTCACAGTCTTTCGCTGTTATTATCAATGCTAAAGACAAGATTTTGGTGGGTTGGTTTGTTTGTTTGTTTGTTTGTTTGTTTTTTTACTGGAGTTCTTAACAACCACTGCTCCTGTTCTGCTATTTAAATTATTGAAGGTGTAAACTAAAAATAAACAGCAGAAGTTGAATTTCCATGAGTAACACTGGCATTAACTCAGTCATGTTGTATATGAGGAACATATTTGTGTTTTGGCTAAATTTTTGTTGGAATTTTATTGCCTGAGAATACAATAGCAGATAATTTTATGAAATTGCAAAATGAAAGTAGAATGAATATATGCGGAATGCTGTTTTAAGTTATCTTCACCTTATTGCACTGTTAATTCTGTCTTCTTCGTTTTCCTTTAATGGCATTTTCTAAAAAATTTAAACAAAAGGGAAAAAAAAAGTGGGTTTAGGACACTGGTCATTGGTTGCATTAGAAGATCTGGCAAGGTTCTTTATTTCAATAATATACACACATCAGTATAAAATCATGTCTGCGGTACCTCATTAATAAAATACACATATACCCAGTATACAATCTCCACGTTCTAGGAACTCAAGCTCTTGTTTGCCAAGAAACTTGCTCAGTGAGGTTAGCATTCACGGAAAGCTGTAGATTTTGCATTCAGCACCACTATCAACAGTTCTGCTGAAAAACAGTCCAGTTCTCCCCACTCCCTGCCCTGGAAAAAACGGTTTTCTTGTGGTTCCTTTCACCCAGGTGTATTCACTTAGTTCTTTTTGCTTCTTGTGCCATATGTGGCTCGGAAGCAGTCTGCTGCATTCAGATTCATTTCAGTGTGAGCAGCCCTGTGCACTGTAGGTTACTATATAATAAGATTCTCCTGATTACTTTCCTACCCTTTCAAAAGTACATTTATCTATGCTGTCTTTCCCTACTTCCTGTTGAATTAAAAGCTATGTAAGTGTAGAAATGCAAAGTTTAAATAAACCACCTTCGTATGTTTTGTGTTAAGACTAAACAGCAGCTTTTCTACTAGATCAGTCTCTGCCTTTGTGTATGACTTTAATTATTAAATACCGGGTACTTCAGAACCAACCACAGAGAGAAATAATACTATCTTCCATTGTCTTTTCCTTCCCTATTATCCACAACTTACAGGCAAAAGAAAAAGTGACATTCAGACTTTCCCCGTTTATCCTTGACATTCCCAGAGGGTTTCAACTCAGAGTTGGAAATGAGTTGTCCCATTTCTCCACTTCCTATTTTTCTTAACTCTGTTGATTCCCACGCTGCTCAGTAGTTGCTGAGAACCTGACAGAGGACAATTGGTCTGAGTTTCGCTGGGCCAGCATTGCTTAACATTAGCTGTTGCACAAGGCAGCAACTGGCACATGCTGGGGCCTTTTAGATGAACTCTTCTCCACAAAAATGACACTGCTGTCTCAGAGATATCATCATGTCTATGCAATAGCTTAGAGCATCTGAGTCTAATTTAACTGTGCTATTTAATTTAATTACATACTTGTAAGAAGCTGAGTGCTGCAGCTGCTATGCTTGGTTGGGTAAGAAAGATATCAAGAAGTGTTCATTTTAAGAGGGTTTCACGTAAGGCAAGTAGGCACTTGTGTAGCGTAGCAGCTGATGTTATGTAAGTGAGATAAACCTCTATCAAAACCTGTGGCTCAGCAAGTTCTGAACAACGCAGGCTCCAAAGTTTTCCCTCCTGTTTGATCTTGGTCAAATTACAGCTGTTAGGGGACAACAGTAGTGACTGATCTGATAATCTAACCTTGCCTGTTTGCTTGAAGTGGGGAATGTTGACTGATACCAGACAAGGGGTACTGACATCTTTAAACAGAGCCTCAAATTAGGCAGAAATTCAGTTGCATAAATGGGAATACTTCAGACCAGGAAGTATATTCTCCAGTTCCTGAAGGGAAAGAGGACATGATGCCACCAAAGTACCTGACCAGGTACAAAAGCTTTTATTCCCTAAAAAAAAAAAAAAAGGTGAAACTCTTTACTTACCTTTAGTCCCTTTTGTTCTTCCTGTGTTGTGTATGGAGATAAGAGCTTTTCATTTGGAAGAGCTATCTAATCTGCTCCTAGATTGAGGCAATTGCCTATCTCCTGTGGCAGATCAGACTGAGCTTGCAATTTAAACTGAAGAGAAAACACAAATCTTTTTTTTGGATCTCATTATGTCTCTTTTGTGCATGAAAGATATAGAAGGTGAAAGGGATGATAATAAGATCTTAAGCGGGAAAATATATTTACATAAAGTTTTCCTACTTCTATAATTTAAAGAATGTAACTGCACAGAGGAGATGGAATAATTAGATATTTAAAAATCAACTTTAATAAAAATATTAAAATATAAAAAAAATGCAAAATAATAAAATAATTTTTAAAAGTTATAGAAGAGGGACCAAAAAAATGCAGACTCCTTTTTGTAGTTTGAGTAGGGAATTACTGTTCAGATTGTTCCAATTCCAGCACAGGGAAAGAAAAGAGGTAGAGAGCATCTTTAAGTGGTGAAAGCATCTCACTTTTCTATTTTTTGTAAAGCATGTATTTATAGAACTGGTGCACAGACAAAGAGAAGGTGAAACAAAGAAGGGAAAAAATACTTTATAATAAGAAGTATCACTGCAAGTTTGAAAACATTTGATAGCTGATTCAGACACAGAGCAACTTTCTAATAGTATATTAAAAAAAGATCTATTTTAAAGTAATCTTACTTGTTAGCACTATACTGCTTTTAGTAGAAGAGAAACTCAATGGATCCATGTGGGAGCTGGGATCCCAGTTATTGTTTTCTTCCCAGCTGATTGGCTTTGCGTCTGCAAAGCGTCCCTGGGGAGAAAAGGTTTTATGCAGTCTTAAAAATGTTTCAAAAGTAGTATCCAATATAATCACATCTTTAGTGTACTTCTGTGTAAAGTCTCTGCCATATAATACTGTTGACTGGGATTCTGAGTGTGTGTTAAGCGGTTGTATTTGTGCTTGTGCATTTATTTGACCCCATGTCACTCTCTCAGGTTCATATTCTTCAAACTCAATGGCCTGTGAATACTATACAATGCATAATTAGTTTATGGTATCTTGATTATTTTCATACTTATCAATACACTGAATTTTCTTTTCATAAGTCTTAAAAGTTAGACTATGGGTGACAGAAGAGGAGAATGCGGCAGGACTGTCTTCCTCAGTGCTGTATGCCAAAGGGAAAACACAGGAGAACATACACTGAGAGCCAATAGCACTCATCTGCTCCATGCCACAGAACACAGCAGCACCACATAGATTTTAGTTGTATTCATGTTCCCATTACTATTAGTGTGTTGTCTTCAAAGTTCCTCCCATAGTTACTCTTGCTCCCTTATGTGTGTGTGCTGTATGAGTTTTGGGGGAGAAGAGGAAAGGAGAGGATTTTCGTTTTACCACATGGTTTTACCCTAGTGCAGGATTGCAGTGTGTTCAGCCTGCCTCTGCTAGACTGTTGTCCTTTTAGGGGATGCTTTGTGACTGCAAAAGCAGAGGAATTGCAAGAAAATTCACGTCTGTGGCAAATCCATGGCATTCCTTGATACATTTTTGACAAGCTTGTAACGAGATGCGTCCTATCTGGTGCACTGTTAAGTGCTATTTGGGAACAGAGTATGTAACTTCAGATTCCTGTTTGTGGCCCTGGACTCCTATGTACCATTGTTGAAGACTGCCTGTTCTCTAGCTAAGGCTAGCTTTAGAAACATAACAAAATAACAAGCAAAAAAAAGCCCAAACAAAAAACCTGTAAAATCCAAAGAACACACTCAAAGAACCCCAAAACAAAAACAACAACAACAAAAAGCAAAAAATAACCCAGCAAAACAGAGAACCCCCAACATTTAACAAAATAATCCCAAACAAAAAAATAAAATAAAATTCCTCACCTTTTACTTATTCTCTCCCAGCTTCCCCCAAACATGTTCTCTAAACATTGACAGGCTCATTAGGGCTCTCAAAGGATCATTCTCCATAATCAATACCCCTTGTGTACTGACTATGAAACTCTTGTTTTGGTTTAGTGTTTGCCTGGCACCTTCACATCGAGATGACCTTTCAGAACCAAATGGAGACTCCACCACCACTCTGGGCAACCTGTTCCAGTGCTCTGCGACCCCCAAAGTGAAGAAGTTCCTCCTCATGTTTAGGTGGATCTTCTAATGTTCAAGTTTGTGCCCATTTCCTCTTGTCCTCTCACTGGGCACCACTGAAAAAAGACTGGCCCCATCCTCTTGACACCCATCCTTTAA
>VXBW01006438.1:273133-283997 GCA_013400375.1 Thinocorus orbignyianus
GGGACTCTTTATGAAGGAGTGTAGGGACAGGACAAGGGGTTATGGTTTTGAACTGAAAGAGGGGAGATTTAGATTGGATATTAGGAAGAAATTCTTTACTGTGAGGGTGGTGAGACACAGGATCAGATTGCCCAGAGTTGTGGATGCCTCTTCGCTGGAAGTGTTCAGGGTCAGGCTGGATGGGGCTTTGAGCAACCTGGTCTAGCGGGAGGTGTCCCTGTCTATGGGGGGTTGGAACTCGATGGTCTTTAAGGTCCCTTCCAATCCAAAACATTCTATGATTCTGTGATTATTTGTTACTCAATATCTTAAAGTAGAATGTTTTAAAGAGAAGACTCAGTTTGCAGTGCTCTACAGAATGCAGTGCTCTACAGAATGTTTCTGTTATTTTTCTGTGGTGAAGGACTGATTCTGCTCAGACCCTCCTGTTACTAGGACAAGAGGTGGAAGACGGCCCTTCTCTCTTGTTTGACAGGCTATCATTTGAGGCTGGGAGTTTTGCCAACTAGTGACCTAGTGTATTCAGTTTCTAATTTGGGAGAAATGTTATTGAGAAAGTGGTGGCCTGACAACTCTGACATTTCCTGGGGTTCTCAGATTACTGTGATACCATCTGATTGGTTTTTCAGGCAAAGTTTTACTTGTATTGCCTGCTACGCTGAAAGATCACCTGTGATAGGAAGACTTTTTGTTGTTGTTGTTACTGACCTGGTAATAGTTTTCCTGTTGACGTATTGGAAGCATGGGAGCATTTAGGTGTAGATGTGATAGGTCAGTATCCTACCTTCTAAAGAAAGTCTCAGAGGAAAAGATTTAGCCCTGCTTGCTTTCTGGGAGCTCAGTTACAAGAAGTTTATTAGACTTTCATTTTACTGTTTACATTGATATTATTTTCGTTTCAGTAATACATATACCTATATATATAATGTATATATACACTGAGCTATATGCTTTTGAAGTATGAGATTACTCCATCACATCTTTGTTAGAATGTTGTTGATAAGGTTAATGAGGCATCACATATGACTGATACGGTCAGGAGGAAATGAAACGGATTCATGGTTTTCTATGATTAGGTTTAAATTAAGCCTGTTCTTTTCCTGAGGATCACTTGGAAATGAAAAAAGAGAACATCAAATAAACTTACTGCATGGATGTATCACTTGGCTTTCTCTGGGATCTTCTGAAGGTCTATCTAAACCTTCACATGATGATCACCACTTTGCTTTTAAAACCTCCATGCTTAAACCTGGGAACCTCACAGGCTGCCCCCTCAGTTGTGTACTGAGACACAGGCATATACTGCATTATGTACAGCATAATGTACATACAGTGTCTGAGTATCTGATGATAGTGCCCAATGAGGAGGGAAATCTCTTGCCCAAAGGGTGTATGTGGCAATAGCCGCATGAGGATTTCCCGTGTTACTAGGCAACACTAAAGCCGATGATAGCACATAGCCCATGTGAGCTGTTTGGAAGGCATATTTAGCCTTCACCATTCTGTGACAGAAGTATGAATGGGCATAAGTGCAAAATAGAAAATTTGACATGTTGATGAACTACTTGCAGTTTGTGAGCTTGCTAGCCATTTACATTTTCAAAAACAGCCCAATACATTTTGCTGACATCTTAGTGATAAATTTGACAGTTCATATTCCAATATATGTTTTTTTAATGGTGGTTTCTTTTTTTTTTTTTTTTTTTTAAAAGAACCGTAGTCCCCACAGTGTTATTTGGCAGTGTTTGAAAATAATACTGCAGTATGAATGTATTTTCCCTCTTACAAGGAAAGGAAGTCTTAAGCTGTCTGAAATCTTTGTGGCAGTAATTACACCATTCCATCTAGAATAATTAGCATTGTCATTAGTTTATCAGGTTTATTTATAGTCATTTAAGCACAGTATGATCTTGTTTCAGTCTTCTTTTATACAAGTTGTGGTGGCTACAAAACAAGGAAGAATCTTGCTGTAAAGATATGGAAGCAAAGTTTTCATCTTCAAGGGAGATGTTTGGAGTTATGATGATTCATACCGACAGCCAGAGGCCAGACTCTCTTCCTGGGATTTAAATACCTCATGGCGAAGATCTGCTTAGGTACAAAACATGCTTACTGCGTTACTGACCATAGTACAAAATCTGCTTAAGAAAGCATCAGAACTCTTTTTTACTTCATGTAGTTAGCTTCTCTCTGTTTTTATCCACGATAACAATGTACTATATTGTTAACTCAAGTTTCTTTTGTATTTTGCATTTTGATGCATTAAAAGCCTTCGTATTCTGCTTTCAAGTGTTTTAACCAGAATTTTTTCACGTAATTCAGAGCAAATATAGTTGAGCTTTTATTTTTATTCTTGCCTCTATTGACATTTGCTTTCATATAAATCCTGTGGCAAAAGTTAACGTAAATTTGCACAAGAAAATTATATAACTAAATCTTTTGGCTGTTCCTACTGATTGAAGTCAAACATCAGACTTGGGATTTTGATAGTTTATCTGAACAAGAGCCATATGGTTTATCTTAAACCTGAGTGGAAAATGTTATCTGACAACAACAACAACAGAAAAGTATTAAAGATTTTCCTAAAACAAAGGAATTGAAGTGTGTCTTGATCTGTTTATATAATCAAATGAAAAAAAAAAAAACCAACCTAAACCCTCCCTTTTTCTTAGGTTACAAAATATTTACAGTTGTTTAACGATAGTGACAATAAGATTGCTTTTATTGACTTCTCAAAGCAAAAAGCACTTACCATTCTTTTCATTTTCTTAACGAGAACCCATAACATGTCAATTACTGGCGGAAAGACTCTGATCAAAAGAGATTTCCGTTAGGCAGCAGACTTAAGTTTAGTTTCACAAATACCGAAGTAGCTTTATCTTGGAAAATGTTACAAGAAATGATGCCCTTGTAGAGCATGGCAAGCCCTGTCTTATATTCTTGTGCAAATCTTAGTTGGTTAAGAAAACAAGCCCGTAGTAATGAACGTGTCCTGGTCTGACCAGGCTGTGTGACCTGCTGACTCAATGTTGCTTTGTTCACTTTGCTGCCGTGTCTCATGTGCAAATGAAGTACCAGCTCTACAAGACAAGTATGGCTTGAGGAAAATGAAGTCTTACGGAAAGGATACGTGCAGCTCAAAAATGAGAGTTCCTTGTTTCAATCCTTGCTGCTTAGAGAGGGTTTCTGCTTCACCTGTCAACAGCTTGTGGTGTTAGTTTTACCTCTCTGCCTGTTGCAGTAGTCACAAAATGTGTGTGCTTGTTCTGGTAGCTAATGCAGGTTATATTTTGCTGCAGTAAAAATGTACAGCCGTAAGCATATTTAGGCACATGCTTTAAGGTATTGACACTGGAACCTTGGAAAAAGGCTAAAATTTTCTCTTGTGATTGACATGTTTTTGTTGGCAGAAGACAAGTAAAAGTACAGTTGTCCAAGAGATATATAATTTATTGATGTCTAGATTTTTTTAAAGGAATTTTAAAATTTCTTCCCCCAGCTCTGCAGGGGAAAGTGGTGTATAAATGTTCCGGCTTTTTGATCCCACTTTTTAAAGTGCTTCATAAGTGTTACTTCCCAGATGGATTAAGTCCTTATGAATATTTCAACTATATAAGTTTATATATATATATATATTAATTACTGTAATGCAGAAATCAAGTTATGCACATATTGTTTGTAAAAATCAGAACTCCTGTGTAAATCTGATGCTCAGTATAACCATAAAGACATTCTGATGTAGAGAAAGAAAGATTTAATAGTACATTTTGTATTTGTATCTGGCAGAACCTGTTGCATTTTACAATGATCTGTAAAGCTCTTCAATCCCAAGCAACCCTGCAATGGGTTCTTCATGAGCTGCCAGCATGTGATCTGCTGAAGGTATGGTTTGTTTGCGTGTTCCAAGCTGGAGTGCTTTTGTGGAATAAAGCCCAGGATCAAATTATATTCTGTTCCTATACTAGTTTGTAAAGAAATCATAGGCTTAATCCTTTTGTGGCTAGTTATGGCTTTAATTTTCATTCTCCTGCCACCAAGGCAGTTATCTCAGGCTGTTCTGACTATGATCAGATATTTTAAAAATCTCTTCCTTGAAGTCTTCCTCTGATTCTTTTAGCTACCTGAATATACATTTACCAACATGACTGCGTCTAAAATAAGTATGAAATGGCACTATATAATTAAATTAGAACTAGTGCATACTATCTCTCTTGTAGTGGAACAGCTTTCCAGAAAGAGAAGAGAGGTGGCTAAAGAAGGCGTTTCTGTTACTTATGAGAATTCTGTATACAAAACATATGTATGGCCAATATTCTTCTCAAGAAGAGAGCTGTAACATGAAGTTAAACTTTCATCTTTAGGGTTACAGCATGGTGATGAAAAACAGAACCCCAGAATCACACACCATTTAACATGTTGCTAAGACTATTGGTACTTCATCTAAAATAAGAGACAAAATAATTCTTTTGAATATAGTTTGGATCAAACCTGTCAGCCTAGGAAGCCGTATGTAGTTTTGAATATTTCTAGTCTCTGAAATGATGTTGTCATTATTGTTGTTGTTGTTGTTGTTGTTGTGAGACTTACTCTCTGAAAAGATGTGCTTCTGCATACTTTTATTAACATTATTTGAAAAATACATATGTACATTTTGCTTTGCCACTTCTGTGGTACTGGAAAAATATCTTTCTATCGTCATACTGGTGATGTTGGACTGAGTTCCTGAGTGGTGATAGTTATAGCAGAATAAATATTTAGACTTGATGTTTCCCATATTTATTTTGTAATAATTTTTGTTAAACACCACATAAGAGTTCAAAAACCTTGAAGAATCATTGATCTGGAACATACTCTCAAGTTTAGGTCTTATATAAAACAGTGAAGATTTATATCAGAGGCTATGGTAATTGGTTAGGCAGACTAAAGCTTACTTTTGCAGCTGTTTTGGCAAAATTGCGGATTGAATAAGAGCAGTATTTGTGAACTCAACCAGTTTAGTTGCACATTGTGCATCTGTTATTCAACATCTAATTTAACCCTTAGAGAAACTCAGAGCCTTGCTTTGTAGCAGAAGGCATGTTGTAAAATGAAGTATGTTACCCAAAGGAAAAAAGAGGTTATGGAGAGAAATGATGTGTAGTAGAGCACGACTGTGTTTGCTGGGGCTGGGCCAAGCGAAAAGTAGATGAATGTCAGGACTGATTAAAGAATTCTATATTGTAAGAGTACAGTATTTTAGGATGGTAATGGAAGAATGGGAAAATAGTGAAAAATATGCAGGTTTAGACAGAACAGTGTTTTATTTTAATCAATTCTAAGTCTAAAGAAAAATAGAATTGCAGAGGGATTGGAATAACAGGTTTTTTTATTTATTTGGTTTGGTTTTGTTTTTTGTTTTTTTTTTTTTTTTTTTTAAAGATACACTTTCAATTTAGTATAATTTAAACTGAGACTATCTTAAGGTAAAATGATATTGTATTTCTTTGCCTCTTACATGAAAATAACGTGTTAGTGGAGATGGATAGAGGAAATCTGGGGACCATCTGAAAGTAAGTGTTAATTTTTTTTTGTAATTATATGTCCTCAATAATAATCACAGACTTTAATATTTCTGTATGTAAAATGAAAGCAGCTGCCAGAAATAAATTTCCCTTTAGAACAACTGATGAGTAGCATTATTCAAAGCATACTTTTTCTAGGAAAATTAGGAGAACTAGCATTAACCTGTGATTGCAATAGAGGTGTTACCTCTGACTTGACATATGCGTTCAATTACTTAACTATCCTAGAGATTTTTTTCCAGAAAATTTGCCCTCTTAAAATTTGTTCCTTAAATACAGGTAATGTTAAATTAAAAACAAACAAACAAAGAAACAAAAACCCCCAATGACAATAGTGGCAATAATTCAGAAAGATTGCAGCAAAACTCTACCTTACATCCAGAACGAGATATTTAAGTGTCTACTGGTCTTTTTTGCCAAATAGGGAAGCATAGTTAAAACTCCCAGGAATGTTATTCTCATGCATTTCTGAGTAAATAAGAATACTATGGAAAACAGCAAACGAAACAAACAAAGAAGATCAGTACCTCTTAAATGCATTTTGAACATTATTTTGGTGTCTAAAATAGCCAATATACTCATATCTGTCAAATTTGGTGCTTGCAGAGGTTAGTGATATGTTCATGTCAGGCCACGTCATTTTTCCGTCTATTTTTGTGTACTTTGAAGACTGTTTGCTCCGTGCCTGTGCCTCCATAGCAGAACTGTTTCTTGCATTCATCCATTTGCTGCATACTGTTTTTGACTTCCAAAAGCTGCCCAGTGGATTTTGGATCCAAATGCAACCCCTCACAATCACTTTGAAAACAAAGTTTTCCAGATACAACCCATTTATGTCACTTCTTTCTGTAAGTTTGCGCATTTCAGAAGGAAATAGTATTGGCAAAGCAAGGGATAAGACAAGATTTTACTTTCCTAGGTGTATAAATCCACATTTAGTCATTTTACAAGGGAGGGAGTCTGGTATGTTTCAGGATCACAATGTCAGTCATTTTGAGCTCTGTACCTACTTGCTACGTTTAGAGAAGATGCTGTCAGTTTCAGAAGCTGCTGCTGATAGCTGTGCCCCAGGCACAGTTACTGCTCACTGGTGCTGTGTGGCCAAAAGCCTTTGTTCTCTTTTAATGTATAGCGATCACAGCATTTCCAGGAATGGCATCTGGTGCTGGAGAACTGCTAACACATTCCCCTTGGAAATACCTTGTAGGCTCCTCAGATACCGTATTCGAACTGTCAAGCGATGCCACTGAAATAGAGTTTTTAGCTGTTCTCTGAGCGACTTATTTAACAAACCAAACCAACAAGGCAGACTGAAGTGCTGCAGTGTTGTTTCTACTGTTTACCCCAGAAAGTGAGTTACAGAACCAGCCAAATACTGCTGCTTTGAGGTTGCCGTATGCTGAGTGTTGGACCTGGAGGAGAACAGCTCAGGGCTCTACTCCTGCACAGGTCAATGACAGAGCTACCTGTTGGCTCCGCTGGGTCCTGGGTCGGGCCTGTTTGCAGTGGGTGGTATTTAAAGGAGTTTTCTTCAGATTGCGTGTTACTTCAGGTATTAGAGAGAGCAAATTGATGGGAACAAAAACAATTCCAGAACCTGTTGTGCTTTATTTCTATAAAGACCTTTTATATAAAATTAAAAGTGAGTCTGCAGGGATTACTAGACTGTTCGCATTATTTCTTAGACCCACTTGACCGTCATAGTCCATATTTCTTCAATAAACCAAATTTAAATCTCATCTCATTTTTAAATTAAGATGCCTGCTTTTGTGATTTTGGAAGCCTACAACGAACTTGCCATCATAGGCTCACATCCTGCAATCTGCTTTGAAATGTTCCCTTGGCAGGATTTTAAATGCAACAGGAAATGGAGTTAGAAGGTGCATTCCTGGAAAACTCTATTACAGTTTGCAGGCTATTTCAGAAAGTTAACTGGGCCTGGGAAAATGGATGTATAAACCTCTTGCAGTTTGCATGCAATTACCAGTATAAACTGAAAAGTGAACAACTTGGTGCTCTCGGGATATAGGAGCTGAAATCTGATATGGAGACTTGATAATACACAAATGTTTGCAATGTTGTGTCTCTGTTTTAAATGCTGTCTGAAGTGGAGGTAAAAATATACTTATGACCTTCCCAGAGTACAATATTTTTAGAAGACATTGAAAACATTTCTTTAAACTGAGATCCTATGAAGTAATAAAAATAATGAAATAAAAATCATGATAAATTTAGGTATTTTCTAAAATAAAACTACCAATCTGACTTTGAACACACACTGTGAAAACAATGTGTGATGTTATTTTCACAGTCTTTGCATATACACAAGAATTTTATTTTCAGTGGTGTGAGAGTAGTTAGATATGTTGGTTTTAAGTAACTGACAAAAAATGTTTATTTTCATGAGGTTCTAACTTTTTTTTTTTATTATAAAATATGTTATTGTAAAAGTCTCAATAAGATTTTGCACAGAGAGAGGATTTACAGTATTTGAATATTTTTATTTTATTCATTTTGCAGATTCTAGTTTTCAAAATATCAAACTGTTTTTTTTTTTTTAACTGCATGGACCTACCACACTTTTCCATGCACACATGAAAGATCATAAGTACATTTTTACCTCCACAATGTTCATGTTTAGGAAGACATACCAATATGATAGTAAAGACAGATACTACAATGTACTAAGGGGAAAAAAAATAGACAGGCAAGGGTGGGGTGAAGCCACCACATGGGTATGGTAGAAAAAGACGACATTCAAAAAAGAGAGAAAAGTTAAACTCAGTGACATATCTGTGCACAGAAATGATCAAAATGTTAATAAAGATTCTAGCCCTAACCTTAACTCTGAATATGCGTATACTTAAACTGACTGTCTGTGTCAGTCTCACAGCTAAAGTTGTGAAGCCAAGCAGAAATGCGGAAGAAATTAACAGAATAGTGTTTTAGAAATGGTTGCTTAAAATCAGTTGAAGGAACAATGAAGCCCTTGTGATTCTGTTGCTTTCAAATAATACCTTGAACATATGTTTAAAGGAATCCTTTGTATTGAACCTTTATTTTATTTTTTATATTGTTCACCTGATGTACTTAAGCCTGCTGAATTTATGTATGGTACATATAGTCTGCTTTCATAACAGAGGATGAAACTGGGAGTATATTCAAGTGTGGATGCATATGCGATGCTTTTCTTGTTAAAGGATTAATCAATTTACACCTCAATATGAATTAATGACTTTTTGAAAATAACACTAGGATCAGGTTAGTTGACTTCCAGTTCTTACGCTGCGGTGTTTATTCTTTTCATACCACAACTTGTCCCTTCTTTTTTATATGAACCTTTCTTTCTGAACATCTGTGGACTATGAACTACAAAGACCAAAATCTTGTTTATTTGATATGACTGCCATAGATGTGATCACTCCTGCATCTAGTGAGAATCATGTAACTCTTTTTGTTGTTTGTGATATGCAGTGTACACACTCTCAAGAAGAGCAGCTCAGTCTTGAAATGCTAAGGGCTCTGAAGAGCTGGTACGTTAAGCATATACTTCAAACCCATTTTCTTTATATTCGAGAGAGGAATTGCACTTGTGAAAAACTGAATGGTTTGAGTTTGATCAGTAATTACTTTTATGTGTCTGATGGTGTAGAAGACATTTTTTGAGGATAACTGTGAGGGACGATGCCTTCCCCTCTCTCTCTTCCATCAGCCCAATTACCTTCTATTCTATGAGCTTGGGTGCTTCAGTTGGAGGTTGGTTTTGGAGTGAAATTGCAAACACTGCTTCTGGCTGCTCTTTTTCTGGCAGAAACTGTGTATCCACCTGAATGAGCTGAAGTAGGACTCCTCACACGTAGCTGGTTCATTGATGAGACTACACAGAAGAAAATCCTACTACTCCCAGCCTGGATCCTTTGTGTGTTTCTCCTTAGATAATACCTTGAGCTCCTAATTTCACACTTCTTTGCAGCTTTTATTAGCTATGGGAAATTGACTTGGTTCATGGTAGTTTTACTGCCTGTGGGGCTGCAGATAGCAGTTGTAAATTTGCTCAAGGGTCCTAATACTGTATTATCTCGATTATGAATTTGGGGTGGAAAAGTTGCACTTGTTTTTTGTTTTTTTTTCTTGAATGTTATATTTGTAAGTGTAAGCTTGTCATTTTGCAAGCAGAAGATGGAGGGAGAAGGAACATGCAGTGCACTTTAAAATTAAGGCGTATAACTCTTTAGGAAAAAACCCACATTTTCCAGGCTTTGATAGGATATTGCTAAGTCTTAATTTTTTAATTGATGTAAAAAATTTTCAGGACAGCAGATATGTGATTCACTGTTTTAAGAAAGTGGGGCCTATTTCTCTTTTTTGATTGCTTTTTTGAACGATGGGTTTATGTTTTCCATTATTACTATAGAAGTGACTTCTTTGGTTCAACCACAGACTTCTGACTGTGCTCCTCACTGTCAACAGTCAAGGCTTCTTTCTTCTGCCAAACGGGTTGTTAAGGCACTAACGGGGGGGGGGAGAAATAAGAAAAAAAAAAAAAGAATGTTTTTTCTTGCTTCTAATCCAGGAATTTCTTAACAGACACGGGTAGTACCAAGTGCAAATGTTATCGTAATCTGTATTATTTCATTTTTATTATTTGTTCCTCAATTAAGCAAGGAATAGCATGAACCAAGATGGGATAATTAAAAACATTAGGGATATCCAAGAACAATTCCTTTGCAACTGTTCTTGAGAATGAATCCTCAGCAGCTACTGGCTCAGGTTTGCCAGTTTTAACCAATACTCCTTTTCGCTTTAAATCCAGTATTTGATCTGTCTATTGTCAACAATAATTTTTATGCAACTGGCTGTGGTGCAGTGATGTTTCAGACACAAACACCCAATACCTCATAAATCTGATTGCTGATAAGACTCAGAAAGTGGCCAAATAAACTTGTTGGGTGTTACGGCACTGACTTAGCTGCGTATCTGGTGTCTAGCCTTTAAGCAAAATTGAGAGGTAAATAAGGTGGTGAACAAGTGAAGATCCTAGTCACTCTCACTTTGCAGTTCCATTTCTTTCTGCAGTGTTTCAGCTAAATGTTTTCTACAGCAGTCCCATAAAAGGCATAATCATATTATATGGGTGTAATCCATACTGGTGTGTAAGTCTGCTAATAAATTTTTAGCCTAGTGAGTTATAAAGACTGTTCACTGGCATCCCCTTCTCACTTCTACCTTTTCATCTTCGGACTATGTAACACCACTTTTATGTAAGTAGCCAACATACTCTTTCCCTCCCCTCCCCCCCTCCC
>VXBW01006438.1:304485-349431 GCA_013400375.1 Thinocorus orbignyianus
AAATGGATTGAAGCTAGAAGACTGTTAAGTGAAAATGTCATATATGAGTCTGGTCTGGGCTATTCTTAGAAACAGACCTCTAGGCTAAATGGTCTTTTGATCCTGTGCAACATGGCCAGTTGCATGTTTTCATGTCTTTGTTAACAATTTTCTATCAAAGATGTTAAGTGGAGTAAGTCATATATCTTATTACAGGTCTGCACATTAAGGGGTCATTAGAATTTCCAAAAGCTACTAAACATTAAGATATCACCTTCAGCTCAGAAAGGCCTTCAGCTGCAGGCAGCTAAAACATATGAGAATATACTGGAGGCACAACTATAAACTGCCTGTTTTTTTTCAATACTCTTTTCAAGGTAACTCCCGTAGACCACTATGGAAGACTGTATACTCGAGGAGGTGGATTGTTGGTTTGACATAGCCTGGCCTTTCCTATTATAATATATCTAAGAAGTGTCTCAATGGTGATAATTGCATGGGTTTCAGGCAGGTTCAGCAGTAAGTCCAAGTTACAGTCCTCAGCACAAGGATTTTTAGCTTTCCTTTGTGACTGAAAAGCATCTAACAAGTTTTATGTTCTTCAACAACGAAGACAGAATTTGTTGGGAGCTCCATGGTGTGTACCAGAATGGTAATAGAATGTGTAATAGAATAACTGCTTTCAGAGAGATAGCAATTTATGTTGTGAATGAAAAATGTACATCTTCCATATCTAACTTGACCCTTAATGTAACTTTCTGATGAAAAAAATTCTATGGGTATGCAATTAGTACCTGCCTTCCATGTGAAAGAAGCTGCAGCATTATCTAGTGATAATTTTTTTTGTAGTGGTAAGTCTGTTACTTTTCTCTGTAAATAATTAATCTGTTACAACTGATAAGATCAGAAGATCTTTCTGGTAAGAAGAAAGAGTGGTTCTTTGTACTCCTGTTGAAGTTACCACTTCTTTGTCATCAAACTTGGGGATCTACCCACAATGCTTGCCTAGGGAAACACCACATTTATGAAAAGGAGAAGTGACACTTATCTGCCCTTTTTTATTGATTAAAAATGTTCTTATCTTCTTACCCATCTGCCTTTTTTCCCCACCAAAATTGCATTGCGGTCATTCTGCTGCTTCGTTTCCTCATTCATCGTCAAATAAACCCTTATGAGTGCTGGGTGTCAACTGAGAAAAAAAAAATCTTGGATAACCATTTGTTCAAAGTAATGATCCACAATATAAAGCAAGATATAGCATGTGAGCAATATTTACTTTGTAATATTGCCACTGCTCTGTAATGAGAAAATCGGCAACATGGGAAGAGATGACTTGCTAGTTAGTATCTTCTTGGGTCTAAAAGAGACATAAAGTGCCACATTCCTACCTCTTTATGTAGAGAGCTGTTGGAGCTTGTATAGTATGGAGGTTTCACAGCAGCATACTTCAGGCAGAGTAGATCTTTTTGCACCTGGAGCTCCTTCAGGTAATGCTATCAAGTAACCCTACTTGAAGTAGCTACAGGTGCTCTGTGGTAAACATCCTGCCCTTATTACTTAACAGGAACTGCCTGACAACTGAAACATTTAGGGGATAAAACAAGATAGGGTAATTTTTCTGCCTTGTCACTCAGGTTAGTAATTCATTGCACTATTTATTTAACATGTATATGAGTTTTGGTAGCTCCCAAAGATATGCAGGTAGAACTAGCTGCTGAGAGCTACAGCATAGTTCCTGTGCTCATCTCTTATACCATGCCAAGGATATTGTAGCTGTATTTCCAGAAACACATCTTCAGATTCAGATGACCTGGTTTTCTTTCCCTTGAAAATGCAGGCCTGGGAAGAATGGCTGCTTCAGTACTTTTTCTCTCCCTTTTTTTTTTTGGGTACACAGATAACTTCTTTTGCTAAAAGTCCTGCTTCCATACTCTTGTTCTTCTTCTGTACTGAAACATTGTAATTTATTCCTGAACAGAGAAGGCTTTGGATGGATGATTTTTTAAAAATATGATATGTTTAAGGCCTAGACACAAGGTTTAATTGTAACATCACTTGAATTCAAATCCAAATATTTCTTTTACTATGTAGGAAAGAGAATACTGATGAAAACTTTGTCTTTTTTAAATATATTTTATAGTAAGGTCTTAGTTACATAATAAATGGTAGTCTAGTAAATTGAACTAGAAGGCATGACGTAATAGTTTCTCAGAAGACAGTTCTCCATTGAACATGGTAATATATTAAAAAATGCTGAGTTATACAATTACATCAGTGATAGAAAATGTAGAAGGTCTCCTTTATGGATAAATCCAAGGCTAATGCAAGACATTAAACTAGAGACACCAAGGCTTCTCTCAAAGGAATTGGCTGGTCACAGTTTGCTTGTGAAATTAAATAAATCCGTGTCGATGGATAATATGTAAATACTCACCCTGTATACTCATTGCTTCTCCAAATGCCTGCTTAATCGTTCAGATTGCGGCAAAGTAAACATCACAGAAATATCAGCAAAGTCTAAATTAGCTTTAAGCGTAAATCAGTATTCAGTTCTGTCAAAAGTGTTTATTTGAAAATGGACTTCTATATTGAATACCTATATTCCATTAAATACTGCTACATATATTTGGATTGTATTATGTGCATGTGCACATACACACACCCCTGCACTTTTATCTACAGACTCCTGTCAGCACAAACCAACCCCAGCACAAACACCTCTGCACTCCCCCCCTGCACACACATCTTTAAACCTCCCTGTGACACTCCACACCTATATACACACACACATATTTCCTACAAAGGGCAATACACATCAGACACAGAAACAGGGACCTCTGTTCATACACCTCCTATGCACTCTACACACATTCAGCTACACATACTCCTGTGTACATGTGTACAACTGTACATAAAACACATCACACACTTGTACAAATCAAAAGAGCGTAGATTTAGATTAGATATTAGAAAGAAATTCTTTACTGTGAGGGTTGTAATACACTTGGAACAAACAGGTTGCTCAGAGAGCTTGTGGATGCCCCATCCCTGGAAATGTTCAAGGTCAGGCTGGATGGGGCTTTGAGCAACTGCTGTAGTGGGAGGTGTCCCTGTCTATGGGAACAAGAGGGTTGGAACGTGATGATCTTTAAGGCCTCTTCTAACCCAAACCATTCTATGATTCTATGAAATCCACATATGCTTTCATACATGTGCACTCATATGCATGTGCACCTATACCTCCCTACACATACGGGTCTGCACACAGAGTTACAGACATGTACACCCATACACCCATGTACCTCCTGTTCCCATATACTTGCATAGACGTATTTGCATACCCACTCTTCTATACTCCCATGCCTATACCTTCCTACACACAAATGCAGCTTCCATACACACCTACATCCATTCAGAAACACACACATCTCCAAGACACATGCGCGCACCCCACCATACGTGCATGTGCACACGAACACACACACAAACCTACTAGTTCTGTGAGTTAGGACTGGATTTAGATTGAGGTATAGGTTTTACATTTCATGTGATGTTGAGAATAGTGTATTATGTTGCAACTACATTTGTGTAACCCCACTGCCTTTAATGTTTGATCCAGCTTTTACCAGGTAGTCAATAAATATTTGGTGGGTATTAAGGAACAAAATCCATCTTTTGGCTTGGCTTTCAGGGATAACTTCTCTTGAGCTCAGAACAAGAGTTTTTATGTTCTTTCCCAGTATGAGGGGACCAGGCTGTGCTTACATGCCTGCAAAGCACAACCTTACATGATGCCTTACAGAAACACTCCAAGCAGTCCTGACAGCCGTGGGCAGTGGAAGTCTTCCAGCTGCTTTCCCTTACCTCCAGCATCAACAGTGCCATGCTGGCTTGAGTGATTTTTATACTATTCACTGTGCTATGTTGTTTCGTAGACATGTCTTTGATCACCCTAAGAACTAAAGCATTGAATTAAAATGTCCCCTGAGTTGTGGGGAAGATCACAAACACTGTTCTGATAAGGTTTAGAATAAAGTCATACTTAAATCCTTGCTAATGACAGACAGTAATCAAGGGTGTTCACCATCTTTGATTCATACAATCATAAAGATTCAGACAATGGTTTTACAGTTTATGTTGGAAAAATAAGAGCAGAATACAGTGCAATTAGCTATGTCAGCCAAGGGATTCCACTGTAAAATTTGAAGTTATAATTAATAACTTAATTATAACTTAATTCTTAACTAACAACTTAATTATACTACAGAAAAATATATTTTATATTTCCAGAATATCACACAATTTAAAAGTTACATGTATAAAATACATAGAACAATATGACTGATATATATATTTATATCTTGAATGCAAGTCAAAAAAAGTTTTCTGCTCCTTCAAGGTGCAAATGAAGAGTGGAGATCAGTGATCCTTACTGGTTCTTGCCTTCTTTGTAAGCTAAACAGAAGAATATGCCTCTCTATCCTTAGGATCTTGAACACCGTTTCTTCATTTTGCTCAGTTCTGTGTGGTGCAGCAATCTCTTTTAAAAGAGAAATAATTACTTGGTTGTTTCTTCAGTTCCTTGTGGTGATTTACAGATTATAGTTGCCCCTCAAAGGAGATAATCCCACAGCTCACTATAGGATGTGCACCAAGACTGGTCTATAATTGTGGCAGGAGTGCCACAATAAAATCCGGTGAGTTTTCTATTCTTACTGTACAGGTCTGCACCATTGCTGAACCTGTGAAAAATCTGGGATTCAGACTGATGTCAAGAAGACAACAGAAATAAGATAGCAGATTCCATCTTAGTTTTAGGTATTTAGGTGTTGACCTA
Organism: Thinocorus orbignyianus; assembly: GCA_013400375.1. Classification (NCBI taxonomy): domain Eukaryota; kingdom Metazoa; phylum Chordata; class Aves; order Ciconiiformes; family Thinocoridae; genus Thinocorus; species Thinocorus orbignyianus. The sequence goes on from VXBW01006438.1 coordinate 309,302, forward strand.
CTGTAGTTAGTTAGAAGAGGTAGAATGAAGAGGTGCTTTAAAAGTATCCAGGGTGTGATCAGGTCATGAGCATCCATGTAATGAGAAGTATGAAGGGGATTTTCTGTTCTACATTTTTCTTCAGGTAAAATTCAAAAGGCAGCAGTTAATGACTAGTTTCTGCTCTGTTATGGGTGGCTTAAACATTTTTGTTCTGATTTGCTGTATTTTTGATATTCACTGGTACAGAGAGAAGTCATCAATATACAGTTAAATTTAGCAGCTATTGCTACGGTATTCACAAATGAATATGTGTTATGTTCATGAAATGAACATGAAATGAAATTAATTATGTGTGCATTTTTTCTGTTTTGCTATTATTTTTTCTGACTGGTAGATTCTGAGCTCTATGATACAAAGATGTAAACATGAATGTGGATAACAGTACAAAAAATTATTGGAAGAATTTAAGTCTTAATCCTGCAAGTAATTGTTTTTATTAACTTTACATTGGGATTTGGCAGGAGAAAAGCCTCATTATGTAGGACACACTGGAAGTTACAATGTTTACAGTAAGTCAAGTTTCCAAAATTATCCTTACCATCAGTTCCTGTCATGTCACCACAGTTAAAAGGTCTTACGAATATGAAGGTTTTTTTCCTGGATTTATAGTTTTTACCTAAGTACCATCCATGCTTTTCTTTAAAAAAATAATTTTCTTGATCTGAGATTATGATGTAGGAAGAAAGGAAAGAAGGAGAGATGGAAGGAAGGAAGGAGAGAGATGAAGAAAAAGTATTTGTATTCTTTTCCACTCTAGTTTGTTTGAAGCTACAAACATAGATTTACAGGGACTTCTTGCTAAGTTTTGGGGTTTGTTTTTTTGTATACCTAGTTATATATGTGTCGTGGTTTGGCCTCAGACGGCAACAAAGACCCACGTGGGCAGCCCAGCTCTCTCAAGCCCCTCCACAGCCGTGAGGAGAGAATCGGGAGAAAAAGGCAGAACTCGTGGGTTGAGACAAAGGCGGTTTAACAGGACAGCAAAGGGAACAAGAAAACAACAACACTGAGAGAGGACTATACAACCGCAATTATGGTACCACCATTTGCCGACTGGCCCCGGACCCACCAGTCTGCTCCCCCCTGGTGACCTCCTCCCCTCCCTCCCCTTCCCCGGTCAGGTCCTGGCTACCCCCTGGGCATGGCTCACATATGGTGGAATACCTGTGCCCCTGATAGGTCCTGGGGAAAATTAACCCTATCTCCGCCAGACTCAGGACAATATGGAATGTCTGTTTGAGGAACCAGGAAATAGGAAGAACAGACATTGGGGGAAAGCTAAATAATTCAAATGAAAAAAAAAAAAAATCTGTTTTAGATTATCCCTGTGAGATTATGTATCTTGAAATATTTAAAATATTGTTCAAAGACATATATATTCACTGTTTTTCAAATTGTTTAATATTGTTATGAACTAGTCTTGCACTGATTCTCATTTTAAACTTGTGAAATGATATCCCATATAATAACAGTCCCATGGAGAGTTTTGTTTCCTTTTCTAGGTATACAAAGAATTAACATTACTGCAAAATGCTGTAGAAAGAATTCAGCTACTGTAGTAGAAACAGTACTCCTGTGTATGAAGGTAAACTGCAAAGGGCTTGGTGAGATGGTAATCTTTGTCTGTGTCCTGCACTCTTTTACATGAAGTTGCACATCTTTTATGTTGCCCAGAATTTAAGAAATCTGGTTCTGTAAGAAAAGCAAGACCATCTTTTCTTTCAATGCTGCTTTATGATGTGTGGTCAGAAGCTTCATTTGTGATTCTGTCTGTTATGAACTTGTCTTAAACTCTGTGACTGAAGGGGTTATTGGCAAGGATATGTATCCTGAAGAGATCCTCGCCTTGTATGAGTTTGACAAAGTTTTGCTGAAGTCAATAGGCGTGTGTCAATATACACTAACTGGAAAACATGGAATGCAACTCTGTATCTTATGCTTCCCAAATAAGTTCACTGATACAAATGCGTTTAAACCAACAAAAGAGCCATCTGACATTGTCAATGTATTATGTGCCCAAAAGGTGCCCAACATCTTTGCATGTGACCATAGTCCCATAGAGGAAGTTACTATGAGTCATGTCAAATGGTATGTATGGTGCTTGGTTCATATTTCTGTGTTGTCTTCTTCCTCCTTACTGTTTTCACTTGATTTCTATTGGTAAGATGCGATTATAGAGGAAGGTTTTATCAAGGAGATGACTCTGGTATATAGATCTGAATATGATATAATTGCACAATCTCCTGTGACATAGAATGTTAGAAGTAGGATTTAATATTTCATGAATGGGCTTGAAAATTTTCTTTGTATTAAACTCTTAATCAGTTATTGAGAGCAATGTAAGTCAGAACTTTAAATTCATCCTGAAATTAATAAGCAGTGAATGAAGCTCGGGGAACTATCTTTGCTCGTTTGTGAATGTGGCTCATGAGATTCACATCCTTGGTGGAAGTGGTATTTATCCTCAGATAGGCAGAATTAAATAATCCATTCTAGGAATGAAAAATACATTGATCACAGGGGCAATTTCTTAATTTCAGAAAAAGGATTTTTTTTTCCTAGGAGAAAAGGAATAGAATATGTATGTTTGTCCTTTGTGAAGTCTGTGTATAGCAAAACTGAACAAGAGGCATATCACAGAATCATTTGGGTTGAAGAAGACCCTTCAGATCATCACATCCCACCATAAAACTAACGTTACCAAGTTCACTACGAAACTATGTCACTGAGAGCCACATCTTACATGTGTTTTAAATACCTTCAGGGCCTGTAACTCAGCCGCTTCCCAGGCCAAAGAGTTTCAATGCTTGATAACCTTTTCTGTTAAGAATTTTTTCCCCAATATCCAATCTAAACCTCCCTAATTCAGCTTAAGGTCATTTCCTCTCATTCTGTCACTTGTTACTTGGCAGAAGAGACTGACCCACCTCCCTACAATCTTCTTTCAGGTAGTTGTAGAGAGCAATAAAATCTCCCCTCAGCCTCGTTTTCTCCAGGCTGAACAACCACAGTTACCACAGCCAGTCCTCATAAGACTTGTGCTCTAGACCCTTCACCAGCTTCATTGCTCTTCTTTGGACATGTTCCAGCACTTCCCTAATGCACATGCAATGCCATAGCAATTTATGAGACATTTTCTTCTTCCAAACAGGTTTTTTTTTTTCTACTTTCCTTCCTAGGCTTTGAGTAGCTGCTTTTAGGTTAATGTTTATGTCCTCTGTGACATAGCACTTTGTTTATAGCAGATACAGTGTTTGTGACTGAAATGTAGACTGCAGCATCATGATGGTATTGCTCACACCAGGGACAAATTCTTAACTTGGGAATATTTCTATAACCATTAATTAGAGAAATAATAACCTGCTTTCATGGAATGATACATTTGAGGAAGCTGAACATCCTTCAACTGGGAGAAATATATGAATGTCATGACTCCCATGTGCTATATAGGCATTAATATAGTATATATACGCTATCAGAGGAGTTAGTTTTCTTACAGAAATTATTGTGCCATCCACTTTTGGTAAGTCCTTTAGGTATATAGACAGCAATATCTTTATATGGTTCCTAGCTGTAGAAATTAAAGCTGTATAGGTGAACACATGGTGCTTGACTACAGCAATCAGCAGGCTCTAAAAACGTATCAGTAAGAAGCTGAGCTTAAGTACGAGGTCTATAACCACAGGTTTTTATACTGACTCTGACCGTACTCAAGTTGTCTGTGACTCATATCTGAGTAGATCTGCATCAATAATGTCTAGCTTTTCTAGACCTAACTTAGAACTAAGTAACAATAGCTTTGTTTAAAAAAAAATCAAAACCTAAAAAATCTCATGTCTCCCAAGGCTTTGTTTAAATATTCTTGAAACTCCAATTTATTTTTCTGGTTAAGAGATGTGCTGATTTTCAAAATATTTCTATTTGCTAGCATTATTAGTAGGGTCACAATATCAGACTGATTCTGTTTCCAAAACAGTTTCTGTCATCTTTTACGGCTAACCTGCTGCCCTTCCCCACTGTCTAAAATAAGGTCTTGTGGTTTCAACCAAATTTACCAAAACCAGACTGACAGATGGTGCTTCCTCTCCCCCAAAAGGTAGGAGAGATTTATGAGTTTAGAATGAACTACTTTAATGAAATATTAATAGTAAAGTTAAAGTAAGAAGAAAATAATGAAATAGATCCAATATATACAAAACCGTATCAAGCTACCAGGATGATGATGACATCACCAGCAGGCATCAGAAAAAGTCCCAGACTCAACTCGGTGATTGACAGGAGTTAGATTCTAGATCTGGAGTCAGGAATGCACAGATTGGGGTCAAAGGCAGATGAACAGACAGGGTCCTCCTTGGTTGTCAGCCATCAAAGAAAGCCAGTTGACCGTTTGATCCATCAGCATCTATACTGAGCATGATGCAAATGGGATGGAATAACCTGTTGGTCAGGCTTGGGTCACCTGTCCTCTCTGCTTCTCCCTACAGGTGTGACCTCTCTACACTTTTCCACTTCTGACCCTCCAGTGGGGCAGATAATAAAATTACCTGACCTTGGTTGTTATAGCAATAAGTATAAGCAAGGGCCTCTCTGCATACCATTCCTTGGTATAATGAGGTCTTATCACTGTGTGTGTCTGAACAATATGCTGTTAATTTCAAAGTTAGTTTTTTAGAAGAGGCACAGCTAAAAAAATAAAATTACAAAACAGAAAATAGGTTCATTTTACCTCAAACTAGGACAGACTTCATTTTTCTTTCTTAAATTTCTTTAATTTCTCTTCACAGCCCTTTTTCTTTTCCCCTTTTTCTTCCCCCTCTCCTCAGTTTTAGCTTTAAGTCTTTTCTGGTCCTCCTCTGCATCACATTCCACAGATAATGCTACATTCTCCCTTCAGAAGGTGTTGAATTTTAAGATTATACGGTTTACACGTTTTTCTGTGTTAAGTGGCTTATATATATATCTAAAATTGATTGAATGTTCTCTTTACCTTAAAAGCCCTTCATACACCAGAGGTATTATTTCTTTTGCCTTTACCTTTATGTCTCTAAAATGTCAGTTTTACATTACTATTCTGCTGTTTTTCTTTCCCCCTGCAAGTATGCTTTTTGGCATAATTTTGTCCCTGTGCTTGAAAGTCTCATTTCATTTTTGCCCCTCTAGAAACATATAGTTGATTTATTCTTTCCTCTGACAGTTGTGCTTCTTTTAGGTCTCTACATCTTTGTTTCTCTGAAGATATTTTGTAGCTTTTTTGTTGGCTGGTACTAAATCCTGACGTCTTTAGGTTACGACTACAATATTTCTTCATTCTACAAATAGTCTTTTTACCCAAAGTTAATTTTTCCCTGTACTTAGTTTACAATAAAAATCTTTATTTTGCAAACAATTAAAAATTTGATTAACAACTGACAGAAGATACTGGCAGAAGTGTGCCTGAGAAGAGCTTGATTTAAAAAAAGCCCTTCTCCTAAATGTATATGAGGGTAGCTTCGCATTACCAAGTTGGGTAATGCAGAAGGACTTGGAAGTAAATTGTTTAAGCTAAATGAAGGCTTTCAAGTACCACGCTAAGCAGGCTGGCGTTCGAGTTATGTGTTAGACATTCAGCTCCTGAATGTCTGTTACATTCTCTGTGTTAATACTTCCATAGTCTATGTTCTGGCATTCCCTCCTGAAAAGATTCTGCTCCAAAATGTCTCTTATGAAGATATGTCCAGACTGTTATGATGTGAATTTGTGTAACCTGGTGTTAAAGATGTCCTTTGCAGGAGTGAGTGTAGTAGGTTGAACACACATATGTTGTAGGCTGCAAGTAGGCAGGGTGCAGAAGTAGTGCAGGACAACTTGTGGGGGACCCATAGGCGGACCACACTGGAGAGTGACACTCCCAAAAGACCCCAGCCCATGGACTATCTAGGCTAGGTCAGGAACAGTCCTGAGGGACAGCTGGTGCAGGGGCGCCAAGGAACAGAAGGGTAGAAACCATCATGTAAAGCTGTGACAAACTATTAAGCATAGGGCAGCAGAAATCCTAAGCACAGGTTAGCAGATTAAATCCATTATGTACACTCTTTCAATATCCTATATTGTCTGTCACCTTACCAGAGCCACGTGAAAGGATTGAATTTAATATTTGGTAAAAATTATGTAAATTGAGACTGGGGAAGAAAGAAAATATTTTTTTATGCGTTTGCTTAATATTTTATGTCCCCTTTCTCAGTGCTCAAAACAGTGATGAGATGTTTGTGTTGCAGCGTGACTGAAGGAAAATGTTTCAGCCCTATACAGTTTTACCTATAACAGGATTTTATTCTGAAAAAAAAAAAGTATTTTTTTTCCCAAGTGAATAAGTCAATGTACTGGTAGAATAATAAATGGACTGTGACTGTGTAGGCTGTTTGATAGTTGCAGAGATATTCAGGCAGTGAAGTGTAACTGTTTAACTATCTGAATTCTATTAGACTTTCTTTATAACTCTTCAAACCTGGGAAATTCCCATCAATGTATTTACAGTATGTAGCTTAATGCTGAGGCACTTTGCTTCTGAGTGCAGGGTAAGGGGATAGTTTAATTTTAGTTTTCACTCTCTGTGTCAGAGATTCATGGAATACTGGCAGCGTTTTCCACCACAAGTGTCCCTGGTGAAAGCGCTGCATGGTGTCCTGCAACATTACCTCTTATGTAACTGGAATGTCTCTCTTTTGAGAGGAACAAATTTCCTTCTCTTCCTCAAAGGTTAATGTTGTGGTATCTTGCAAGACATTTACCAGATACAGTGCTGGTTTTGCATTGCACTGGTCAGGAAGGATCTTCTGCAGTAAGGTACAAGGATATTCTTACATGAAGTCTCTGGTACAGTGACTTTTAATTGAAGAGTATGTGGTATTGTCAGCTTTCTATAGGAAGTTAAATAAATCATACCTGCTTGTGGTTTCATTATTGTAGACCTGATTTTGATTTGAATGGAGAAGTAGTTAAAAAGTACCAGGGGAAGAAAAACAGAAGCTTAATAAATGATGCAATATGTTGTAGTATGTTCCTGGTTTGTCTGCGTATCCTGACAAACCAGTATGATCGGTATGCTAAAATCTAGGACCAAATCTTGATCCTAGCACTGTTATCTGAGGCCTAAACTTAGCCTTTGAATCCTCCTTTTTTAGTCCAGCCATAAACAGAGAAGTTGTTGCCAGTAGACATAAGGCAGAGCAACATTCTTGGGTTGAACTGGAAAAGCAATCATTTCCTGGCAGAGAACACAGTTGGTCAAGGTATAAAGTAGTTTCACGTGAGCAGAACCCATGCTATCAACTTTTATTACAGTACTGTTTATCTTGGGCTTGTGGGAGTAAAGAGAAGTGGAAATTTTAGGTAAACCCTTGCACTGTATCTAAAAATTTGCGCCTTTATGAAGTAGATGACTGGGGAGAAATGTTTTATTTAATTTTGAAATCACATTCTTTTCAATTCAGAAATTGCCTCATGTCAAAACAGTGTGTTAAAAAAGTAGGGGGAAAAAAAGACTAATTCAATTTCAGAAGTCCACTGCTGCTGTGGTAGATGGGTTTAAGAATTACTTAGTGCCTGTACCTGAAAGGTAAGCTGCACAATTTTAGAAGGAAGAAGGGGCCGTATACAGCTTTTATTACAACACTAAAAGCTGTAATCTATAATCTGTATGCTCTAGAGCAATGGATTGCTGTGGCCTAACTGACAAAAAAACCCCCAAAACGTAGTTTAGATTTTCCATCTTCAGCCTCTTCAACTCCATGCCCAAAAGTCATCACACCCAGCCAAGGGTCCTCATCTTCACGTGGGTCATCACTGCAGCTTTATCTGCTCCAAAAGTACTGGGATCAATTTTCAAACTCAGCTGGACTGAGCTGTGACTTTTCAGAGCAGTGTCTGGGTGTCTCAACACTCCTCAGAGCTCCAAGTTCCATTAGCAGTGAGCAAAGCCACCCAAGCTAGCATTGCACTGAATTAGCCTACATTCAGCATGTGTTTACATTTGTTGTTGCAGTTAAGTTGATGTAACATTACTGCTGCTAGCAGGGGCAATCACATAACCCTCTGCCCACAGCTGCTTTCCTCTGGTGCTGTTTTTGGACCATTACTTTTTCCGGACTCTCACGTGAAATTCAGTCAAACCAGAACCCCACGCATGTCACCTTCTCAGTCAGGCAGGTCGCATCTGGGGTATATCCTGCTTGGGTCAGTCCACATCTGCAGGATGAAGTGCAAAGCACATTGCTGGCTTCTTATTTCCTCCTCACTCTGGCATTAATCACTGTGGGTCTTGGTGTTCATACTCTGTACTGTCTCAGGGACTCCTTTTTCACAGCCAATAAGTTGTAACAGGGATCAGCTGGAAGGGAAAGAGTGGAAGCCCAAATTCTTTATGAGCTGTTGAACCCAAGGGGAAAAAAACAGGCTTCCTAGGACTATAAGGAACCTCCTGCGTCACTAAGCAGTTTTCTGCTGTTGAAGGCACTGTGCCATATAAACTCCTTCTTAAACTTATCAAAGTCTGTATGAGAAACAGCTAACGTTTTCTTGCCTCTGCTACTCCCATTGGAAAGGCTGTTCCAGGACTTGATTGTTCTAACAGGTAGGAATCTTCAGTTTTGAGTGTAAGTTTATCCACAGCTTGTTTATGTCTATTTATTTTTGTGCAAGCAGTTATTTTTCATCCTGCGCTTACCTTCCCTGAACTTTCCATAGAAAGCAGACATGAATTCTTTTTAATTTTGTTTTGCTGTGGGAAACAAGCAAATCTTGTTTCCGCATATTCTATAAGTACTGTCTCTCAATTCCTTTGTCTGTAGGTATTCTGTTTTCTGTTTCTTTCTTTAATGTATGTGATATTAATTTAAGTTTCTATGTGAAGTATACAATGGTGATAGTTCTACAGTGTTGTAATATCTTGCCTGAAATATTTAAGGAGTTTATTTTCCTGTTTCACATCTGTGTTCTACTAGTATATTCAGACCCATCTTCATCTCAGTTAACTGATGAACTCCCAGTATACTATGGAATTTTATATTACTTTCTATGATCTCATTATTTTGATACTGATTTGTTCCACTTTTCTAATCCAGATCCCAAAGTCATTCTTAGGCATTTCACAGGCTATCACTTGTGTTGTGATTAAGTGATTTCAGCATCAAACTTCCAATATTTTTTCCAACATTATTAGTAAAAAGATTAAGCAAGATTGGTCCAAGCACTAGTTTGTGTGGGACTTCCCTAATAACCTCACACCAGTCAAACTCATTTTGTCAGCACTTACTACTTACTTACAGCACTTACTACATTTTTGGTTTGCTCTTGTAGTACCTCATCATTCATTTGACACTTCATATAAATTTCCCTATTTCAAATGCTTTACTTAACGTAAGTTAGAAGGCATTGTCTGTAAAATCAGTGCTGTTATTAGAGAAAGATATTGACTAAACCCAATAGAATTATTATAGATCCTGTGTTATGATTTGTTTTGTTTATGATTTATCTGCATAGTAATTATTTCCTTAAAAACCTGTTCTGAAGCCTTGCCCATTAAGGAAGTCATGGCATGCAAATGCCTGGATCATATTTTGGTTGTTTCTGATTGTTTATGCTCTGAATTCTAGCAGTATAATGCACAATAAATTACTTCTTTTGCACAGCCAAGTGCTTTTCTCATTCATCTTAGGACTTCCCCCTTGCTTTCTGTTCTCCGCTTACTGATTTTATTTACCTATTGCCGTACTCTTATCTGCCTGATTTACCTCGTCTTGTGTACCAGATATAGAAATCACAGATATATCTCAGCCTGTTCCCCATTGCTCAGTGTAAGAGTCCTCTTCTTTGTCATGCCAGCTTTACTCAAGGGGAGTCTGTTTTTCCATATTTTCAAGTGGAGCAGAGCACCTAGCTTTTTACGGTTAGGCTCCTGTAAACATAAAGGTAATCATAGAAAAAATGCAACTTCCCTCCTATACTATCCAAGTCTACATAGCAAGTGTAGTTGCAGGCCTCTGTGTCATTCCACCCATTCAGAAAAAGAAGGGGGGATAGCAATAAGTGCCAAAATAAATTTGATCATAGAAAGGTTTTTGTTGCTCTGTGGCACTGCCTTTGTTTCATCTTTTGAGATAGTGCTTTGATTACTTGATCTGCTATTTCTTGAATTGCTGTTTTCCTTTCCCTCTATACTTTAAAGAAAGGAAGAAAGTGCCTGGAGTGTAGGTAAGCCTGCCAAAACTGCAAAGTTTTCACTTACTGTGCTAAGGCAAACATTATTGTAGAGAAGGCAGAAGTGTGATGCAGAGGTGAAGAGACATATGCAATGAGACCTCTAAGATTTTCTTAAAAGCATTGTCAAAATATGGAACAAGGAGAGCACAAAAGAAAACAGTGAAGCTACTTCCGCAGGACCAACAATGAAGCCTTTGCAGCCTTTTTTCTCCAAAATTGTTGGTGGTGTGATATAATAGACCTTTAATGGATGATTCATCTGCACAGAATTAGGTTCATACCTTCCATATAATACAGAAAAACTCTTGCAACAAGCACAGGTGTATTTTTATGACACAGTCTGTTTTGTACTGAATAATCACAAAACTCTTTCCATAATATTCTTTCATCTTTGGGTGGGTGAGGATATATTTTGTGCCTTTATTACCTGTATGGTAAGCTATTGCTATGTGCCATACTTTGATCAAAACCGAAGATTCTTTCATTTGGTGCAAAATGTAGTTCTTTAGTTCATGGACTTTTCATTGATCTTTCATCTGTATTTCATCAAGTTGATCATCTATTTTTCCTACAGGCTGCCAGTTCATGCAGTATTGTCATTTATCTTTGAATGTTTATTGTGTCTCTGCATTGGCTATCACTGGATTGGATGTCTGACCAAAGCAAGGCTTTTCATCCAACTGCAAGATTTAAAATAAGTATTTGTTTAAATTTGCTTTTACTTGCCTGCTTTGGAATTGCTTGAAATTCTTTTCCTGAGTAGTATATGTTTCAAATATCCTATTAAGGAAATTAAGTCTTCTCATGTGAGTATGTAATAAAGTTCCCTGAGTTACACTGAAATTTTGGTACTGTTGTGGTCCTACTACTGGTGCTACTGCTGTTTCTACTGGTACTGCAAAAAAGTAAATAAGAGTCCACAGCAATGAAACTAATATAAACACTTATGATAGGAAAAGTTAAAATCAGTTACTCTGGAGGATCTGGAGAGAGGAAATTATTACTAAGTCAAAAAATGCTCCAATAACATTCTCTTACCAAAAAATTTTCTAACTTGGATATTTTAGAGTAAAAAGAATTCAGCATTCTACGTAAAGATGTATGGTGACTAGAGAGCTATGAAAGAGAAGAGAGATGTCCAGCATAATTAAAGAGTAGCTGGGGCAGGCAGTGTCAACATTATAGCTGCTTTCCCATCAGTGGAGAGCATGAGGTAGAGAGAGTAATAGCAACCAGTCACATCCCAAAGGAGAACATGTGTGACATTTTCTTCCAACAGTACATTTGCATTTTATGTTTCTTCAGGTTACCTTTTTAACCTTACAGTAATGAGAAAAAACTCAAGAATTCTAGGTTCTCAGGTCTTTCTCAGCCCAGGTTCTGCTTGATTAACAAAAAGTTAGTGAAAACAGTGTGATATGTTATACTTTTGGTGTTTTGTCACTGGAAAAAATAATCTCTGACAGAGATTTGCTGTATGCAACACAATCCATAGACACTAAGATTCCGATTAACCTATATACATATATATATAACCAATATATACCTATTTTAATGAATCCAAGGGAAATATTTTGTTTTGTGGTTTTTTTTTTTTTTGTTTGTTTGTTTATTTTCTTTTTTTGGTGTTTTTATTTTGAGGATCATAGTTATTAAAAGATGAGATTTTAAATGAACACCCTCCTTTCTAAAGGCTGGGATGTTTCTTAGCCATTGTATCAGTGGTTGCACTTCATGACCGTAGCTGATATATTGAAAAAATGTTTTGTGGAAAGGAATGTTAGAAATCCTTCCACTAACTTCACTAGTGGTGAAAATACACTGCCTTGCTCTACTTTTAAAGATATACATTGCTTTATTTGGAATACAGAATAAAAATAGAGCTTCTCACCTGATCTCGCCTGTATCTCACACCAATGAGTGTTTCTTTGCACTCCATCATGGCTCAGGGCTCTCTGGGCAGGCGATGAAGTGCAGTTCCAGACACTCTCTGGCAAGATGTTCTTCATGGAAAAACAGTATAGTTTCATGGCCACATCCTTTCCAGCAGTGCTATTCTGCACTGCAGCCATTGCTTTCTGCTGCTTATTCCAGAGAATCAATCAATTAATTCCAGTCGCCAGAGAATCAGTCAATAAATTGGTACAACAGAGTGTGCACCCATGTAGTTCCAGCTACTTTGGAAAACTCATTTGTGTTAAAAATGTTTTCTTTTTCTCTTTTGCTGCCCTATTTTTAGCCTGGTTAATTACTTGGTCCAAATCACAGCATGGCTGTATTAACAGGTACACTGCTACCATAGACGTACTGAGAAAAGGGACCAGGACAGGAGAAGTAAAGCCTGTTTAAGACAGTGTGGCTTCTGAAGAGAATATCTCTAAATAAACTTGAGAAGGGATGGACTGAAATCTGCATAGAAACAGTTTTGTGTAAAACAATCTTTTTTTTTGTGAGGCGAGAGAATGTTTTCTAGGTTGTTGTGGGCGTGAATTTGCCATTTATAGAGAGATAGAGATGAAATGAGAGAATGTTTGAAAAAAGCAACAAAAATAATCAAACCCTGTGCATATGTGTGCAAATACATAAGGATTGGCTAGCTGTGGGCATTTTGAGGAAGTGATGATGTTATAGAAAGGGGCAAGCACATAAATACTTAGGTGGTGTAAGCATCACTGATAGTAAGAATAGTAAAGGGTATAGTAAAATAATGAAGAACAGTGGTAAACTCAGGCAAGCTTTTCTTTTTTCTTTTTCCTTGTTTCTTTTTCCTTTTTTATTGCTGTCAATGTGATGCATTGTACCATCTGAGGGTTTCTGTCACTGTCAGGAATAATTTCTCAAAGGAGGTTCCATTGCTTGGAAATCATAAAACTGAACTGGATCATCACTAGAAAACATATTGTATGCAGTAATTCTCCATTGGCAGAGAGATGAATGACTGATCTGTTACATATTTACATCTCTGAGCAACTGTAAACTGTGGGTGGCAAATGCAGCTGAAGACTGCAACTGAATTTCTGATGGGAAATTCAAAATAAATGCAGGGTATGCTGTGCAATCATAGTATTGGCCATGCCTACCACTTTTTATCTGCTTGTTTGTTCCTCCGTATTACAAGCATTCCTTCACCATGGTCAACTGTGAATGAGATGCTTATAGTGAGTCTTGAGGCTTGTAAGCTCTGGAAAGTAATTGACGTTGGGGATCAGGGTGTTACAGCAATGTTAAGGTACACTATCTGCATATAAAGGGAACCTCCTTGTGGAAACAGAGGTGCTGGTGATAGGAAAATTTGGAGACAGGAATTTTCAACTACTTTCCTGGACAATGGTGAAATTATTTGTATTCTTTGTGTTGTTCATAATAGAGCAGACACAGGAAAGTACAATCCTGTACTGACACAACAATACAGATTTTCACTCCTCTGTAGAGTATAGAGGGGTCAAGTCTTGGTACTCTAGGACTGTAAATGGCTGATCAAATGACTTCGATCTTTTCAAACAGTGTGCATGAGGATCTCATTTTGGTTCTCTCTTGTTTTCCTTCATCATGTAATCAAAGCATTTATTTTGTTTTTCATTTGAACAGTAAAAAGTTTAAAAGTGCAATTTCATTTAATGCCCTTATGTTTCTATTCAGGTCTATTCTTCCCATGTATTTAATAGTACAAATATTGGAGAACTTGAAGGGCAAATCTGAATGAAATTCCACCTATAATTTGGGCTCATACACAAATCCTGGCTATGATTGTGCCTGGCTTTAATTATGCTCAATTCTTGGAAGCTGCTATCAGACTGTTTCATTCCCAAATGGTAAAAGTAACATGAAATCAAATTACCTTGTAAGGTTACCTTGGTATTTGACTCAGTACTGGAAAAATTAAATTGCATTTGTTTTTTGGATCAACTCTTATTTCCTTCCAGGCACTGAAGAGAACTAGATGTTAAGCTTGTATTTTAACCCATCTGTATTAAATATATAATATGGAGATACAGTTTGACTGTAATTGGTTATGGTTTATGTGTAGCTATGAAATTTGAGAATCATCTAATAATTTTCCCTTTAAACAGACATTTTTAAATACCAACATATTATACTGCCTTCCTTGAAGACTGCATAATTTTAGATTCCTCACTTTCATCCAACATTTTTCTTATCCTTCTTGTGTGTTAGCTAATCCTGATGTTTTCTTAATTTAAAGACTAATTCATAGCATTTTGTCACGTGAATAATCCTACTGATTGTAACCCGATGTTACAAGAAAGCCCTTTGCAGAGTCAACTCTTTTGACTGTATTCTCTCCTGATCCTTGTCTTTGAAATGCATATATACCAATGGTGCTGCACAAGAATAATCCATTTTATCCTCTTAAAGACTACATGTTGCTGGTCTGGCTTGCGTATTGAAGGATGAAAGGTCAAAAGTGTTCGACCTGTCCTGACTTCAATAGCTCCAAGGAGCACAGATTTTCAGAGACTGATATATTTTAAATTCCCTCCAATTTCCATAACAAATGAAAATGATAGGTTTTATTGTATATTTAGTTTGTTCTTGTAACAAAGAAAATCACATGACTTAACTGCTGCTACTATAGACTGTGGATCTGGTGCTTAGTATTGACTCAGTTGCCTTTCTCTGTAATGCAGAAACAGGCAGACTGTAACAACAGGATGATTTGGACAAGAAATAGTGGATTACATTAGCAGTAAAGTTAGGTTTATTCTTCATCACTTCCAATGCTCTTGGCCATAACAGGACAGTACTATGAGGATATCGGAGTCACCTGGTAAGATTAGATTGCAGAACCCACATATTATGCTACAGATTCAATGCTTACTTTAAATTTGTTAGACACATAAGCCGTAAAAGGTGTTTTCATTAATAAATTTGAAATCCTGTAAAACTGTAATCCCATAAAATTTGTAATCTTTTCTCTTAGACGCTGGCAATTTACTTTGTACTTTGTTTATTTTCACCTTTTGTATCCAATAGTAAGCACAATAATTTTCATTTTACTGAGCAATTGAGAAAACCTATTGAAATGCAAGCATTGTTTATAACGTAACTTAATCATGTGATATTTTTTGAGTGCCAGTCCTGAATCCAGAATATTCTCTAGTGTTGTAGCAGTATATTATTAATAGCCCTTAATGCTACATCTTTTTGAGGATATTCCTTATGTATGATTATTCCACTGTTGTTCATAAAATCATCTACTTGCAATTATGAGATATAGGCAATTAGGTTGATACCAAAGTTATCGTCTGATGCAAAAGAATGGACATAAATGTGCTATTTTGATACATGTGTGGTATGTCACCCCACATGTTCTTGAAAGCTGTGATGATTTATTCCAATAAAATGTAGGTTGCACCTCTATCATGAACAAATGAATGTATTTATTGAGATACAACTAATCATTCATTAATTGGGCAAATAATTATAGATCTTGGAGGGGAATTCTCAACTGACTTATTTTTTTCATTATACAATTCGCACAATGAAATTTCAGATAGCAGGGTTTGAATCTTTTCCCTTATTCAATGCACTTTAAACAGTACAGCAGGTTAAAAGAGATTTCAGAAGTCTTCTGTGCTTTGCAAGGCTTCTGTTGCTTGTTGTAGATTGCTATAAAATCTACTCAAATTCATTCTCTGGACATCTACATCTAATGCACATCCAATTTTTGCAAAGGAAGGCAAATAAACTCTTCTGTTTAAGATATTTTTTTGCATATATATGTATATATGTGAGTCTACTGTTTGTCTGTATGGTTATTAAACATGCTAAGATTGACTCTTAGTTGTGCAGAGGGAAAACCCCACCAACCCATGTCTGGAAAATAACCTTTGCTGCCAGAACAGTCAGCCCACTAACTAATTGCAAACACATGGGAATATTTATAAAGAGCAGGGCATGGGCTCAGAAAGTGACTGATCTCCTGCTCTGGTTCAGCATACATGAATGACAGCACTTAGTAAACCTGTTCCTTGTCAGAGCAGATCTGTTTCATCAAACTATGACAAAGTACAGCTGCTCTGCAGGCAGTGAGCACCCCAAAATATTTCAATGAAAACAGCTTGGGCTAAGGAGAACAGATTTGGAAAAAGCAGTTACCTTAACAGTTTACTTTTAGTTTCTATCATCTATCAGTGTACTGTCTGCATTTGGAAACTTGGAAGAGAACTTGAAAATCTTCTTTATTTCTATTATCTTCCCAGTGTTACTTGATGCTTAGTAAGAATAAGTAATGGTTGTAATACAAATGTTGGCCTCTGCACAGCAGGGC
Organism: Thinocorus orbignyianus; assembly: GCA_013400375.1. Classification (NCBI taxonomy): domain Eukaryota; kingdom Metazoa; phylum Chordata; class Aves; order Ciconiiformes; family Thinocoridae; genus Thinocorus; species Thinocorus orbignyianus. Next base: position 325,869 of record VXBW01006438.1, read on the forward strand.
CCTGACATTGTAGGCTTAATGTATTGAACACAGTTCATTTTCTCTTCCTTTGTGAGCTGTTCTCCTCCAGAAGGGTCATGTTTAGTATAAACAGAACATGAAAAGAGGAAGAATGAAAAAAGACTGCCAAGTTTCTGGTTATTTTCGTGTAAATAATAGTTTATTCACTATGCAAGGGCTGGGTTTTTTTTCATTGGGTTTTTTTTTAGTGTAAAGTGGTAAGTAGAATAAAGATGTACAATTGTGATTCTTTTGCAACATCACTGTTGAAAAGTGAGTGCAACTTCAATTTTTAGTGATGTTCAATACTGTCTGAGGACTATATTAATTCATTTCTGGGAAAATATCACAGATTATTACCAATGAGGTTTTTTTAACCACAAATACAGACTCTAGGAGGGGGTTGATGAGCAGCACTCCAGCTTCATAAAGTCTTTTGGTGTCTACAGAACTACTTCTGAAATCTCAGGAGGACAGGAGATTTTGAAACAACTCTTGACGGTATTTGGCATTTGCTCAGCTACCTCTGTCATCACCAGAAAGTACAAAGTTACTTTCGCATACTTAACAGCAAGAAGGGTTTTGAGAAAAAGATTGAAGCTGTTGTTTTAGTGATGGCTATTTTATTTTATCCCTACTGCAAAATCTGGACTATCTGGGCTATTACTGAATTTCCTTGCAGTTAAAAGGTAAGTAATATGCCTTCTGTTTTGCTGAAGATTTAAGTGTATGCTTTCAGACAGAAATATTAGTGGTTTATGAATAGGCTTGTGTTTTGCTTCTTCCTTCTCCTCTTGCTGTTACTTTTCATCACGTGTGTAATGCACGTGATGCAGTGAAGGCTGCATTTCCTGTGGGTCTTAGAGACTAAAAGAAAAATGGCATGCAAGAGCTTGAAGAGAACACAACTCTTTCTGTAGATCTTATGATAGCTCCCAAAAGCTGGCTGTGTACTATCAGCTTTCCTAGGAGTTGGATGTTAAAATTTCCCTGTTGTATGTACAAGTCAAGTTCTGTCATGACTTTAGGCTTGGTACTTCTGCTATGGTCAAATCACATCTGTTTGCAGAGTATGAGCTGAATTACAGCTTACATTTCAAAAGCTCCAGAAAGTACGTCTTTTTAGTGCATGTAAACATCTGACATTGAGACTTTATTCACAACATGCCTAATCTCTGTGTTATGTTTATCTTTCTTGTAGTGTTTGAAGTAGCACTACAGTATCAGGATCTCTAATGTCCCGTATATTGCCAAGTCAGTAGCGGTTATTTTAATTGATTTTGTTATTGCTGTTGTTAATTATGAATATTATTTATTATTATATTTTTTTTCTATTTATTACCAAGAAGTTCCTTATTGAATTCAATCTTTTTGTTTGTCATACAAATTTGCATTAAAAGAATGTTCTAAGTTGTAGCACAACAGACTTTCAGAGCTTTTATTGGTGTGCTGGACAATGTAGCCTTTGAAAAGACATGATTTGCTCTCAGTTTACTGAAAGTGATAAATTTTCTTCCTGATTTTTTTTTGACATTAGATATTGTATATACAATTATTAAATAAATCAGGTGTATAGCAGAGAAAGAGAAATAAATGATCTTTATTTGAGCTTGTAAAGAGACAAAATACAGCATTTGTTAGAACAGGAGCTTGGGGCACAACTGAATTTCTCAACACACAGCAAACATTGGTTAAAGCAGATAAAAGCATAATTTATAGGCAAATGAATAAGAGAAAATAATAAACAAAAATGTTCATTCCATTAACATTTTGGAATTTAAAAATCTATCTGTAGAGACTGGGCATTGCATTACAACATTGCAAAAGAAAAACTCCTGTTTGTCCTCCAAGACAGATATCTTCCCCATGTTAGAAATGCAAAGGGATGTACCAGTTTCCTCCTCTTTGCATAAGTGGCATCTGCCTTGGGAATTCTCTCCTACATGAGGATCCTCATCAATACTGAATGGGAATCATCTAATGCTATTTCAATTTTGATTGTTTTGAACATTTATAAGATTGTCTTTTTCTTCGGCATATTTAACCAATGTAGCTGTTTTTTTTTTCCACATTGCAGTTCAGTTGACTGCTATTGATGGTTTAGTAAAGGTCATTTCTACAGCAAACACTGTCAAAACACACATATACATGGAGCCCAGGAAGAATTTTTTATCACGTCATCCATAATTTATCAGTATTCTTCTGTTGTTCTCTTTTCCCACCTGCCTTCCTTATGCCTGCTAAAACTAGCTAATACTTTTCAAGATTGTTTTACTTATATGTAATAGAAATTAATTTGGAAATGAGAAAGCAAAGCAGGAAAAGTTCTATCAATGTGTCTTGTACATAAGTAGAATATAGAAAAGTCAGAAAGAGATTAGTCTGGATCTGCATAGACCAAACTAGCTTTCACAATTTTTGTGAAATTAATTTTTCTTTTTCCTTCTAACTTTCGTAGTTAACATAGATCAGCAGATGTGTAACTATTGCAATGGATGAGAAATTTCTCCTTTTCTTCTGCCATTTTGGACATAACAACATTCTGATTTTTTAAAAATGTTTTATAGATCTTCAGGAGTAAAATAAATATTTTATGTGGGAGTCCATGTTCCTGAATCATTTATCCTTCCATTCAGGACTTTATATAAAGGAAAAACAAGGAATATCTAACATCCGCACAGTCAAGAACCTGGAACTTTCTTTGGAAACATGAGTGATGTCAAGTTATTCATTAAGAAAAACATCCCAAAATGCAGTTTTAGAAAATATTTTATAAAATTTCATAATATTATTCTATACCATTAAGCAGTATTTGAATTTCAGGGTCAACAGCTGTATTATCATTACTTGATATTATCCTTGGCAAACTAAAAAAGACCAGAACACCAACCCCCTCACCTCCAAAACCAGTCCAAATTCAGAATAAAGAGTCAAGAAGCTCCATTCCAGAAGAAAGGAGTATTTGTTTTTGTAATTTTTGAATAAAATGAATTTATTTAGATCTGAAAGTTTAAGATCTGTAACACTAACTTACTGCTGTCACACGCATCCAAAGCAGTTAAGAAGAATTCATTGTGAAGGGAGAAATTCATATACATTTTTTGTTGACATTCTTGGAAAAAAGTCAGACTTCAAGTATGACTAGGAAAATTATAATTAAAAAAAAAAAAAAGGTTTTCAAAGACTGGATTCTTTTAGTTTGGCAAAAGCTACAAAATGAATATGGATTTGAAAAAGCAAAGACTTAAGTGATCACAGCTTTTGGCTCTTAGGGAGAAGGAAATGCCTTTAAAAATTCCATATTACACCAAAGTTCATTCTCTGCCTCCTCCCTCTTTCTAGCCCCTATTTAATGTTGTGTGGAACATCTGTTTAAGAAAAGTAAGGCTGGAAACAAATTTGTTAACCCTTCAGCTGGTAGATGTCCAGCTTTATTGTGAGTTGTCTGTTTTCTAGGACAAATACTGTGTTTTGGGTACCTTTTACTACTTTTCCCTTTTTCTGCTTTTCTCTCACCAAATTTATTATTTTTTAATTTTCATTTATTATGGGAAACAAGAAATTAGAGAAGAAAAATGTACATTGTGGAGTTTTTCGCTGCATGAGGGAAAACAGAACAGACCTTAAAGCTAGTGAGAAGTAAACGCATTATATAATTATCTTCTCCCTTACTGTCTTCGTTTTGGGTGTAAAGGTTTAAAACAACTGTCATCTTATGGACTTTGTAAGGTCTTTGAGACAGCCCCCACAACACCTTATCTCTAATTTGCAGAGTGATGAATTTGATGGGAAGACAGTTTGGTGGATAAGGAATTGGTTGGATGCTCACATCGAGAGTTAACAGCTCAATGGCCAGATGGAGATCACTAACAAATGTTGTTCGTATTGTGACCAGCACTGTTTATTATCTTTGTCAATGACATAGACAGTAGGATCGAGCGCACCCTCAGCAAGCTTGTGGACAGCATGAAACTGAGTGGTATGGCTGACATACCTGAGGGACAGAATGCTGTCTAGAGGGACCCGAACAGTCTCAGGAAGTGTGCCTGTGTAAACATCATGAGGTTCAATAAGGCCAAGTGTGAGCATGTCCTGCATGTAGGTCAAGTCAACCCCGATATCAATACAGGATGGGGAACAAAAGGATTGAAAGTAGCCATACCAAGGGACTTACGGGTATCGGTGGTTGAAGACCTGGACATGAGCTGGCAATGTGTGCTTGCAGCTCAGAAGGCTAATAGTATCCCGGGCTGCATCAAAAGAAGCGTGATCTAGTGAGGTGTTTCTCCCGCTCTGCTCTGCTCTCGTGAGATCCCAGCTCTGGAGCCCTCAGCACAGGAACGATTGGAGCAAGTCCAGTCAAGGGCCATGAAGGTGGTCAGAGGGCTGGAACACCTCTCCTATGAAGACAGGCTGAAATAGCTGAGGCTGTTTAACCTGAAAACAGAAGGTCCCGGGGGAACTTACAGCAGCTTTCCTGTGCTGAAAGGGGGCCTACAGGAAAGACGGGGACAAACTTTTTAGCAGGGATAGGATAACAATGGGATAAACATTACACAATAATGAAAATAAAGAAAATAATTAAAAAACAAACAAACAAACATAAATTATCTTTTAATGTATGACACATCTGTCTTTGTTCCTGTGACTCTAGGGGCTTGCCTTTGGTTTCTGAAGAACATTTCTAATGTATGTTTGAGAGGGGTTTTCCAGAAATACTTCTTCAGGAGCATGAGAGTAACCTGATTTGTTTGCCTTCNCTCACATCGAGAGTTAACAGCTCAATGGCCAGATGGAGATCACTAACAAATGTTGTTCGTATTGTGACCAGCACTGTTTATTATCTTTGTCAATGACATAGACAGTAGGATCGAGCGCACCCTCAGCAAGCTTGTGGACAGCATGAAACTGAGTGGTATGGCTGACATACCTGAGGGACAGAATGCTGTCTAGAGGGACCCGAACAGTCTCAGGAAGTGTGCCTGTGTAAACATCATGAGGTTCAATAAGGCCAAGTGTGAGCATGTCCTGCATGTAGGTCAAGTCAACCCCGATATCAATACAGGATGGGGAACAAAAGGATTGAAAGTAGCCATACCAAGGGACTTACGGGTATCGGTGGTTGAAGACCTGGACATGAGCTGGCAATGTGTGCTTGCAGCTCAGAAGGCTAATAGTATCCCGGGCTGCATCAAAAGAAGCGTGATCTAGTGAGGTGTTTCTCCCGCTCTGCTCTGCTCTCGTGAGATCCCAGCTCTGGAGCCCTCAGCACAGGAACGATTGGAGCAAGTCCAGTCAAGGGCCATGAAGGTGGTCAGAGGGCTGGAACACCTCTCCTATGAAGACAGGCTGAAATAGCTGAGGCTGTTTAACCTGAAAACAGAAGGTCCCGGGGGAACTTACAGCAGCTTTCCTGTGCTGAAAGGGGGCCTACAGGAAAGACGGGGACAAACTTTTTAGCAGGGATAGGATAACAATGGGATAAACATTACACAATAATGAAAATAAAGAAAATAATTAAAAAACAAACAAACAAACATAAATTATCTTTTAATGTATGACACATCTGTCTTTGTTCCTGTGACTCTAGGGGCTTGCCTTTGGTTTCTGAAGAACATTTCTAATGTATGTTTGAGAGGGGTTTTCCAGAAATACTTCTTCAGGAGCATGAGAGTAACCTGATTTGTTTGCCTTCAGCTCACAGAGGTAGTGCAGCACAAGATTCGTGTTTTAGTAGGTCTTGAGAAAACAGATCAATAAAAATGGGTGGAAAATTCTCATTTAAAATCTAGAAAAACAGAATAAGTATTTAATAATTATATTCTTGTTTAATTAGATTGATACTTTTTGGAATATATTTTTCTATTAAACTGTGAGATAATTTCAACAGTTCTTTAATAAATCTTTTAAAATTGTAGAATATCAGTGAAAACACATGTTAACAACCAACACTCTTTTCTTTGTTGATGGAGATTTCTTGCAACCATAAGGGTTAAAGGTTATAAAGGTTGTAACTACCAGACATCTATGCTAAAGAGAGAGAGTTCAATAATTTGGAAAACCTTTGTTCAAATTATAGAAACATAAATACAAGGTATAAATGAGAGAGAGATTAGTGGCATTACTGACTATAAAACCTCTAAGAAACTTTATCTATCATCAGTCTGAGCCAATAAATCTGTATTACACAGCATCATTAGATCCTTCAGCCCTCATCTATGAATGCAGAAGCAGAAGGAGTACATGTGTTCTTAACTTGGACTGTCTAACCTGCTTATCTCCAGTGGATCTGAGACAGAGGCAGTATAAAATTTGTAATTTTTTAAGAAAATTCACAGTGGGTTTATTCCATGTTTAAATTGTACTCTTAGTAAATAGTCTTTTGCAAAAGTTTGATTGGACTAATTATCTAGTTTTGTTTTGCTTTTATAGTAGTTGTGTATTACACAGACACACACACATACACACAAATGTAATTTTAAAATTGGAAATGATGGTCTTATGGTAAGATTCCCATGTACCCAATGTTCAGCAGCTGTGAAAAGAATGTTCTGTGAAGGAGTGTTTAGGGTTGCTGACTTCTTTTGAAAAACCAGCCTTCAGTTTTGCAGTATTTACCGAGAGTTAAGTTTTTCATTTCTGTCTCTTAAGATTATTCCTTTTTTAATAGAGAGAAATAGAAGATATTTCTTCTTAACCAGATGCTATGAAATATATCTTAAATGTATTGAATTGAGGGTATTTAAAATCAGCTCTAGTGAGGTCTTCTAGATTGCTATTGCCTGTTCTGCTTCAATTATAAAAGAAGATGGATACCACATGTTGTGTTTAAGTTGCTGAATCCTGTGTTTCATATTTTGTTACTTAGCAATGTTTCTTTGCCATTCCATTTCTTCCCCAGAACTGTCCCTGTTTGGTCAATACAATCATAATTATATTGTTGCTACCACATAATTACAATGCTGCAGGGTTTATGTGCTTACAGCTTATATTCTTGGGAAAATATTGAAAATTGAAGTGTGATGGTTCACTGACTGTTAGATCAGTGTGACATCAGTTGTGGGCACTGTCCATAACTGTCAATTTTAGCAATGTGTAGTGTTGACTGTGCAAGAAAGTAACATGTTTTAAAAGAAACAATTATTAAACTCAATAATTGGTAGAACATTGCAGACATTTTTATTTCAGCTCAAGAGTGGCCTGATTTGGTTTATCTGGGGACAATGGAAGAATGCTTATTGGCTCAAATGCAGTCATGCAACCACCACAGACTGCTTTAACTGCTGTATATGAGCTATATAGGTTCTGGGATCGAGTCAACATTACTTCTTGTTTGTGTTTAACAAACATTTAGTTGCCTTTCTGAACTGAGTGTATGGGGCTAATTTCAGTTATACCTAGCTGGAGGTGACTTTGCCCTTCCCATCTGCTTTCAGATATTTTAGGATCCATGTTCCCAAGTACTTTGCTCCCCGTCACTTTTTGGTGGTCCAATTGAAATCCATTTCTATTGTTCTCTGCTGGACACCTGTCGTGGGTGGAGTGAGAGCACACTGCCACACCACCAAGAAAAAGAACCTGTTTGGGTACTGGGAAAGAAAACTTCTCTTGTTTCTTCACTTGCACAGTACTCCAACTAGTTGTAGCCATGTTTGTTCACGTGGTTTTAGGTCAGAGATTGTTTCACCCGCCACAAATTCCCCAGTGCATTGAGGTGTTATTCCCAGGAAAAACTGGACAACCTACTTCTTCAGCAAGCTAACTAGATTTCCAACTCTATCACAATGCTGTCAAAGTCTGACACCTCATTCCTGTCAATCTCTGAAACCCTATGCCACTTTGCATGGTACTGAGATTGAATGGGAGAGTGAGGCTCTTGCATTGCCTAAATGTTCTTGCTGTATGAACTCCAGTAAGCCAGAGCTTTCTGACTTAAATGTCTCATATGCTCAGCCCTGAGTCTGTGGAGAGCCAATGCATGCACCACTGGGTCCCTGTAAAGGAAGATAAGATGGTTCTGAGTGGAAAGCAAGCAGATAAGTAGGTGGAGTCCACAGAGAGCATCACTCAGGTCTTTGCTATGTTCTTCTGTTCCTTCATTCTGTGCCCCAAGTGCACGTTCTACCATTGACCCATCTCCTGCTATAGTGAAGGTTAACACCCGATGTCATGTAGTGGGCAAAATGCCTGATGCTGGGAGCAGTTAGAGGTTCTTTGAGTGTGTGCTTGGGCCTCGTGGTGGTGCTGGGAGTAAATGGTTTGGAAAGCTGAAACACTGCTCAAAATAATGAAATATTAGTGCTGTCATACTACATTCATCTTCAGTACAGACTTCTATGTCATCAATTTCATCATTTGCCTTTCCTTTTGTGAGCAAACAGCTGAAGGACAAAGGTGACTGTCCACTGACAATCAGGGTGTCTGTGGAACCACCCATACCTGAGGACATGGGTACAAATGTCTTTGTAACAGCACAGTTTTGTCTATTTTATAGCATTTTGAGCACCTAAACTAGTATCAGAGCTCAGGCAACTTGTATATATGTGTGTAATGTGTATGTGATTGTCATAAGTAATTATACACGATATATACATCTGTATGTTTGACTCACCAATATCTTTATATTATACAACTGCAACAAAATACTTAGTAATTATTTTTCTGCATTACCAGGTAGCTGCCTGAACGGATTGTATTAATTTGAATAGAAACTGTCTTATAAAGGAATTGAAGAAGTTCAGTGGAACTGGTCAGACTTCAAATAAACTATATAATATCATATACTATTTGCAGTACTAAGATCCAGAGTGTAAGGAAAACCTCTCGTTAAATATACACCAATACATTGTGCAACAGAAAAATATGGTCAAATTTAATGCCAACCAACATTAGCAAGGAAATCGGTCTTGTAAATGGAAAGCTTGATTAAATTGGCAAAGTAAAGGGAAAAAAACTGGTACCTTAGTATTGTGGGTTTGCTCCAGAATGCCTAAGTTGTATCACAACCTGCAATTTCCATTCTTCACTAATTTGTATTTTACTTCAGTGATGGAACTGTCTGGTTAAAATACAGACCTTCAGACTGGGATCAGGGATGCATGAAATTGACTGAGTCAGTGATACAAGGTTTTAGGTAATTAGGAAACTGGCTAAACTAGTTCTACTTCTGTTGGTAAACTCAACTGTAGCAGTTTGCTAGGCATTCAAATGAAAAAAAAAATAGAAAAGAAGAAGATAACATTATTTTATTCTTTATTTTGCATTAAATTGTCTTTAACATGTTCGTTAATGTTGTTTAGCATGAAACTTTTTGAATTCAACCACCAGCTGTGCTAAGCACCTAGCCCATACTAGGGATCTGAAGTGGTCCAACTTCATCTGTACAACTTAACTACTGCAGAAAATGGTTCCTTGTAGCCCCTTTCAACTCCTTGCTCATTCCTTTCTGACAGAAAATCGAAGATAAATTTATAATGTCAAATGATTTAATTGAAAGCAATTTGATGAAATCTTTTCACTGTACAGTTTCATTCATTATGGAGGTCTTGTTATATATCAAACTGGTTGTTATGCTCCTACTCTGAGACTTAAAAGCAATGTCATCCCCTGGCCTCAGATGGTGTAGGCTATCGCCTCTCTTGTCCTTTTTACTGGTGTGTTTCAATCTGGGGGAGTTCCTCCTGTCCTTCCTCATGGAGACTGTGACTTGCTCTTTAAAGACAAAGAGAAAATATCACTCCTAAGACATAAGAAAGAGATGAAATTTGTCTTAAAACAGAAATGAAGTATTTTTAATTTAATTTTTTTAAATGTTCAGATAATGGGAAGGGGTGGTGCCAACCAGCAACTCCCCCTTTCGGCTCCTTACAACGATATTTCTAGAGCTTAAATTTCCAGCATGTAGCACTTGGATTCTATCAAAAAAGAATAAAATGAAATTCTGCACTCTTTCTCAACAGAAGGAATATCAACTTTGCATCAGGACCCTTTCCTGCTGCTATGAAAGAAACGTGCAATGAATTTAGCAGAGGGACTATGTTATTTCCAAGGATTGTAACTCATCTCACTTGTCCTTTAAGTTCTAAGCAATGAAGAACAGGGCAGAAAAATTTAAAGTAACTGAAGTGCCCCTAACTATAATTCAAATTGTAAAATAGAAAAACTGTTGCTTTAAATCTTGTTGTTTGATTGATTGATTGTTTGTCAGGAAAGGCTGGTTGTCTTTGATAATTCAAACTGTTCAAGGGCTTATAATTATGAAAATGCTGTCACTTTTTTTTTTTCTAATAGGGCAGTACATTTTAGCAGTAGTGTAGGTTAATATACATTTATTATGTTTTCTCATTTTCAGAAAATTGAAACAATGCTAGTGTAAGCATTCATTACCAATGGTTGTGCTGTTTGTGCGTAACACAAGGTTTGGGAAAAAACAGTAAAATAAAACCTGTTTAGCATGCATATGGAAGAGAAAATAACTTTAAAAAATATGTTTTTAATTTGAAACTTACTGACTTAGTAAATCCAATTTTATCTTTAGTACTGGAATTGAACTGATTGTTTCTTGTTACCATGGCCCTCAAGATTTTAAAACTGGATCTCAGACTCTCACCTCATTTTTATTCATGAATTGTAGGAGGAAAACAAGGTTTTCTGGCTTTTAAAATCCCAGTTGATTTTTCAGCTTTGAATGAAGTAGTTGAAATAGTAGTTGAATGAAGCAAATATTCACTATGCACCTGCAGAATAATAATTTCTGTCAAAAGCTGTTTTAGCATTTTAGCTTATTCTAGCTCCAGTTACTTTGTGTTTGCCTTCCATTTTTTCAGAGATTTGATTTTTCTTAAACATCTTAAATACCACTGAATGTTTTTGTGTCTTAATGAATTGTATTTCCTAGATTGTTACTTTGCACAGAAAATAATAATTTCATATTTAAATATAAATAGCAAAATTGAAAAGAAAAATATCTTCAAATAAAGCAAGATCTGAAAGCCAGCTATTTTAAAAATTCTTTCATTTTTATCCATCCTGCCTAGAACCCTATGTAGATCTGAGAAACTTGCTCTCTGAAGAAATTTGATAGAAAAGATTGACACCTTTTCCCACTATACTAAGCAAAGTTTTGCATTTCACTTCAAAAGTAAAGTGGGGGATGACGTAATTTCATTTAGTTAGTCTGCCATTTGTACAAGTTGTTTTGTCCAAGAGTTAGAAGAGATGTTTTAGTTGTAATTATTCTATGAATGATTGCTGTGGCAAAATTTAATTTTAAAGCACAGTGGTACATACACCACATTTTTGACACACAAACTTGTTTGAAACAGACATGTTTCATCAAGGTATAAGTGACCTTGACCTGGCACACAAATGAAAAAGTTTTGCCATATAGTGCAGGTGGTACTTTTTTCCTGCCAAACATGTAGAGAGTTTACCATTGAGAGGCAGGTCTTTTTCCAAATACCATGCAAAACTCTAGCTCTTACAGGTGACAAAATGACTTTTATGTTAGGCATCTTTACAGTCTGTTGGAGAGGGATGACAGGCTTAATTTTCTTTTGCAAAATAATTCCAGCTTCATGTAATCCTTTTTCCTTCCTTCACAGCACATTTTTGAAAGTATTTTTCTCCCTTGATCTAAAGTACAGAAAACTCTTTCAAGATCTACATTGCTAGGTAGGATTTTGGTATGTTTATGACTTCTATCACATAATTTTTCTTTTAAACTGTGTGCCTATATATAGGCAAGCTGGAGTGTTTCTAGAAGGCTGTCTGACAATCAAAGTAATGTCATATTTTCCAGCAAGAATACCAGATCTATGTTGTGTGTGATTTAAGCAGCAGTTTCTGCATGAAGAACAGTGTTCGCTTTGTTTACTGGAGGATTACTGAAAATCCTATAATTCATCACTAGTCTGTCAGAAGCAGGTTTTGGCTGATTAAGTGCCTCATTCAGAATTGAAACGTACATATTTTACCCTAAATGTTGAGAGTTCCGTTTCAAGTCCTACATTCTAGCTTTGTGCAGAATACAAATAGCCTTAGTATATATTTTTGTAAAATGATAAAACATACTCATGAAAAAAGACGCTTTGAGGCATGTTGCTACAAGGTTAAAATACGCTGCTTACTTATTATAAAATTGTTTTACAAAGAAAATAGTTATTTGTACTGAATGGTTACTATAAGGAATGATGAGTGGGTCTGTAGTTCTTTTTCACACATAAACTAACATCTGTAGCATTACACATCTGGACTGGTTGATTTAAGAAGAATAAACGCCTGAATTTAATATCCTGTTTCTTGTATCAGACACAACTTTTGCACCTACTTGATACCTCAGCATGTTAAGTGGAAAGTATAGACTGTTAAGATTCAAAGACATAACTTCTACTTCCTAAAAATAATTTTGTCTCTCTGCTGGCACTTTGGTCTCTTGTTATAAGCAAAACAATAAACAATCATGGTTATCTGCATGGCTGTTTTATCCAAAGATACGTTTTCATTTTCTGTAACAGCAGAAGCTCCATTATTCAGATTGTGGAACAACTGGGTTGTATAGGTTTTATGAATTTCTAGATTACAGCCAAAATCCTGCATGAAGACAAGGTAGATATCTACATTTTGACTGGACCATAATTTGTTCTGTGTGCAGATTAAATTTCCTTGTGACCAAGGCTAAGAGATCGGAGGTAAACCATGTGTATTTCCCTTTCCCTGATTTTGTTTCTATTGCTGTCAGTCTGCTCTCAGAAACAGTGAATGGGAAAGGTTTGGGTTGGTTTATATTTCCTCACATGTGCTACCAGGAGGTTGAATGATGGTATAGAAATAGATAGCAAACTGTTCTTTCAAAAACAGTAGTTAAATAAATTACTGTCTGGCACTTTACAGCTGCAACAAATGAGCTGCAGCTAATAGCTTTCCCCAGACATTAATTAAGAAATTGAAAAGCTCCTGGAAGGGGATTAGCCACCCAGTATTTAATTATTCTTGTAGTTAAAAAATATTTTACCCAAACATCTCTCACTCTTTCCTGTAAGTTAAGTTATTAGTGTATTCTTCTAAAAATAAACTCAGTACCAGTGCTCATGCAGACTACATCTTCTCAGTCTGGGATTAAAAGTAAAGAAATATACCACTTCAGATCATGAATATCCTCGAGCAAAGTAGCTGTGCACTTGATGTTGTATATCTTATTCATCAAGGACTTACTAATTGGGACTGAAATAATGCTTAAATGCCATGGATTATTTTCCTCTTTAATTCTTCTTTCATAGATCTTCTAAAGACCTTGTTTTACTTTTAAACTTTTTGATCTGTGAAGTTAGAGTAGTTGAGGCAACACAGGCCAAGACTGGATGCTTAGGTGATATAGTTAAAGGAGGTTATGGTTATAGTGGACAAGTGTGTAGGTGTTCTACTGAGAATTTAATTTAGCAGCTACCTTCCTGGTTTTCCCTCTACACATATACCATTACACCCAAGCTTTTCTGTGAGAGCCCTGCAGTCCCTCAATATTCGAGGGATATTGGTCCCCAGACCTTTCTGAAGACTTCTCCAGACTTCCGCAGATCTCCTGCCTCCTCTTTGCCTTCCCACCTTTCTTTTTACTCATCTCCATAAGGAAGTTCCCCTTGTTTCGTTTACCACAGTGAAGTTGCAGCACATGCTGCTTGGCAAGGGGTGTGGCTGATCAGCCAGATGTGGACCGTACAGCTATATTCTCTTCACTCACCAGCCAATCTTCACTCTCCATTCAGGAGATTTTCATGCTTTCAGAGCCTTGGGCTAAACAGCACAGCCTTTGTGGCTTACACATGTTGTAGGTCTGAGATGTGTCAGTTTAATTAACAAAGAAACAGTGAATTATAAGAGTAAACAATCTGTCTGTGTATCATATACACACCAATACTGTGTATCATTTTTAGTACAGTTGGCACCTTGGTTTTACCGTCTTTGCCAGAATTAAATGTTGTTATAGGGAAGTCAGGGTAACAATTTTCTACCATCCCATCGAACTCAAAATCCAAACAGCTTTGAAAAAACACTGTGCTCTGTGAACCAGAACCAGTTTTCTGAGCAAAAATGCACGCAATGCTACCTAGACCTGGGGAATACGAGAGTCACCAGAAGCTTCCACATTTGTGATTTCTTCCTTTTTTTTCTGGTCCACAGATCAGCCACACCACAGTTACCCTCATTGTCTTGGTCCAAATGGACCAAATGCAAGTTTTTTTCCAAGTCCCCATCCCCATTTCCCCCCACCCCTTCTCCACACCTACTTTCCTTTGCTTCCGCAGAAACACACATATTGTCCCAGGGGCTGCTTCTGTGTAAGCATTAGTTGAGAGTGCTGGTCTGATGTCTTGGATCATTAAAGGAAACGGAAATCCCATCTCACCAAGGTCATAAACACTCACCTTTGTGCTGGGTACATGGTCACTACCAGTGTTTTGACATGAGACCCTTAATTTCTTTCTTAAGTGGCTTTTAAGGTCAGAGATGTGGGATCCAGAATGCTGTTTCATTAACTTTTTGAAGTAATTATCAGAAAATTGCTTGAATTTCTGCTTTATTCAGTGTGTCTCAAAAGGTCCTCTCAAAAGAGGGAAAAAGTCCAAATTAGTATTTGCTATATTCATAATTAGGTACATACAGCATACTCCTATCTGTGTTAACACTCTTTGTAGCGTAATACACACAGTATAGGTTTCCAACTGCCTACAAATAATGATCAGTTATGCTGATGCAGTCAATTTGAAAAGGAAACATACATTCAAAATGCTGGAAATAAGAGGCACAAGAGTTTCTGATATCTCTGTGAACACTGAATCTCCAAGATCAAAAGACTCGCTATTTGAAAAAGTTTACCCATTTCTAGTTTTGAAGGTCTGCAAAGAAGCAGTCTCAGTTTTAAGTTCAGTTAGGAGGTTGTTTAATATGTAGGTAATAACTCTTCCATAGCACATGTGTCCAGAGCAGTTGTTTACACATGAGCAAAGTTACACATTTTTAAGAATGAAAGGAGACCTGAAAATGTAGCAATGTCTGTTTATAGATTTAACAATGTTAAATCCTAACAGTCAAGCAACACGGCTAGTAGATGTGAGAAGCAATTTAATCTGCATTGCAAAAACTGTTGGAAAAGATTTTAGGAAAAATATTTTACCCATATAATTGGACAAATTTAAGTCAAATTACTTTGGTTGATGAATCTTGATTTTCTTCGGATACATAAAATGCACAGTTCATCTCTGCACAAAAGCACAATTCCTAAAACAACCCAGTTACTGTTTAAACAGCTAGTATAAATAATGAACCACTCCATTTCCAAGAATATAAATAAATGTGGACAAGTAAGGGTTCTCTAGAGCTGAAAGTTTAGGTTATGCAAAAACTGTGACAGCTGTAATTTGTAGGTCCTTGTAGACTGAGGGGTGTGAGTGATGTAAACTCTGGAAAGCTGACATTTAATGTATGTCTATTTTGTCATTTTGCCAAAAGGCAGGCCTTCACTGTTATGCTTCTTTTGCTGTGTACAAATTTTGAGTAGGGCAATATCTGGCAGAGAAAAATTCCACGAAACGCATTAAGCTTTTCAGTGCTGCAGGCAAAGCACAGTGCCCTATTGCTCACTGATTGATGAGTCAGCATTTTAGAGAAGTCTGGTCATAAACATCTTTTCCCTGGATAAAACTGAGAAATTAGAAGAAGAAGAGTGCAAAAGTTATTAATTGAAATTTATTTCTTCACGTGTTAAGATTTAATGTTAATGCTAAAAGACAGTTGAGTCAGAAGTGTGCTTCTGATTAGATTATAATCTAAAAATTTTGTTCTTTATTTTTCTGTTATTTTGTTTAATTTTCTTTTTTGTTTTATTTTTTCTTTTGTTCTTAGCTAGATGAAGAGATTTCTGGATCTGAGCCTTTAAGTCTGCATATCTAAGGCTGTAAATAGAAGTAGCTCTGTTCTCCCCTCTACCCTAAAGTTAACCACATACCTGTAACTTCAATGAACCATGGTGGATAATGGCTTAACTAACACCGCAGAAATTCAGTGAATTTTGGTAAGAACATAACTGTTAGATCTAACTTTAAGCTAGGAAATTTAAATATTTTCACTGGGGTTAGTGCAATTCCTCTGGCTTAAATTGGTAGAAGTAAAACATGAGGAAAAGCTAAGAGTTTTCCTTGGGATGAGGAGAAGGGGATACAGAGGGAAAGAAGAGGGAAAGATGGATGGAAAGACAGAGAAGGCAAACTGACCATGAGCACATCAAGGTGAAATGTATCCTTGGTCTAGGGAATTTTTTAAATAAACAGAGGATGGTTCATATTTTATGGCTCTTATCCAAAAACACTGTAGTCTACACTGTCAATTAGTCTGAGGCTTTGACCACACAAGCAATCATAAACTACCCAGCTGCTGTGCTACATTACTGAGTGAAGGTACAGAATTAAAGTAGGATGCTCCTCTCAGCTGCTTGATTTGAAACACTTGGAGTAAGAATCTGTGTTAGTTCAAAAGGTGCATTTTTTTCCTTTGACCTTTTGCATCAGCGGAGGTGGATGTGATCATGATACCCTCTTTGTTTCTTCATTTGCAAGAGCAGTAAGCCTTACAATACACACAGAAGAGACAAAGGCCACTGATACAATTTGCAAAGGCTGTTGTTTTTTGCATTGTACGTTGTGGTTCATATACTCCCCCATTTTACTCAAAATTGTTACCTAGTATGTGTGTGTTTGCATGGCACCTTCTAAGGAGCTCATCTGGAAAATTATTTTCACTCACAAAATTTTTAATTATTTCTATGATTAATAAAAATAATGTCTAATCACCTCAACCATAGCTAAGGGCTCACAGATACAAACAGGAGGTAATGCATTTTTGTCTCTTGTTTATCTGGATTGAAATGAAGAGTTAAAAGTGAAAGAATGGCAGAGACAAGAACTACTACAGGAGATTTCCTGACTCAAGCTGCAGCTTGAGGTGACAGCATGGATTCTGATTAATGCCCCTATTCTCCCCATGAAGAAAAGAAAAAATAAAACACATTTACTAACAAAAGCTTGAATACTCTCTTAGTGTAGTAAATGCTTTCTGCTAATATAATAAAAAAGGAACAAAACCATTTTCAAATGCTAGGGATTTATAAACATTTATGTCTTAGTCACTTCTGGTCTATAATATTTGAGAGACAATATTAATACAAGTGCTTTCCTTACGTCACCTTATTTTTGAAAACTCTGAAATCTGAAATTTTTTTCCCAATAAATCTTTTTCAGGGTAGATGTGGATTTTTTGTACTGCTTTGAATTTCAAGGGCTTCTCACTTTTACAGCTAACTCAACACTTTTTCCTCCCTCCCTAATGACGTATTTCTGCAGGCCCATTACACAGGGTATGGCAAAGAATTAACACATAATATTTTGATGTGAGCTTATTTGTTTCTATTCTTGAGTCCTGTAGTAATTTTTAAATTTTTTACATAATGTTTACTCTTGTAAAGATTTCCCATAACTAAAATATGTATTGCCTACTACTACACAAAAGGCTGAGGTGGTGCTAAATTGAATTATTTCATTTGTATTGCAACCAAATTATAATTTAGTCTCCAGACGTCTTCCAATTAAGTCTAAATTTTGATGAGCCTTTTCTATATTCTAGTTGACTGAAGTGGGATGAGTAGTAATGACAGCCTTTATTCCTGCTGCTGTTTGCTAACCTGTGCTTAGTCTCCCTGAGCTCCTTTTCTCACAAACTTTAGCTAAAAATTCTGTGGAGGAAAATATCTACATAAGAGCTTCATCTTTTTTTTTTTATTATTATTATTTTTTATTTTTTTTATTATTGTGACTTAATCATGACTACACCTAAGCAGCTTCTTTTGAATGCTTAGTCACTGGAATATGGGAAAACTATAGAAATTCATTCAAACTTGTTTTGTAATAAATTATATGGCTCAACTAACATTAGGGAAACTTTTGCCATGAACTGATGTAATTGGATCTTTTACTAACCTAGCTAATATGATAACTGTGATTGACATGCTAGCGCTTTGGTGTTGAGAGGTAGATTCTTTATTTGAAAAGCAAAATGCATATGAAAGTTGTTAACTTGATTGTTATCATTTTACTGGATCTCTATTGATAACATTGTTGTAAATCTCTTTTAAAAATAAAATAAAAATATAACAATCAGGTTGCAATAGATCAGGATATGGTATAGCCTTTTGTAGTGGCTAAAGCAGCAAGGAGCTATTGCTTAAATCAAATTTTACCATAAATTGTAAGTCTAGCAAGAATTACCATTTTGTGACTCAGGCCAATAAGTTCACTTCAAATCTACTTAAAAGCCTTGTAATGTAGTATATTTGTTGTCTTTTTTGTTTATGAAGTAGTTTCACAAAGTCTTGGCAAAGCAAGTGACTGTTGCTGTAGGCTTTGTCTCAAGGAAAGTGATGGGTAGAAGGGTGGATTATGATAAAGGAATTCAGTCCTTCTGTGACTACTAAAAGTGGAGTTGCTGTGCTGTGGCAAGGCTATATGTTCCTCAAAGC
Organism: Thinocorus orbignyianus; assembly: GCA_013400375.1. Classification (NCBI taxonomy): domain Eukaryota; kingdom Metazoa; phylum Chordata; class Aves; order Ciconiiformes; family Thinocoridae; genus Thinocorus; species Thinocorus orbignyianus. The sequence goes on from VXBW01006438.1 coordinate 344,431, forward strand.
TGACTTTTGCAGTCTGTGAATCTCCTATTTATTCATAATAATTTGATTTTATTTTTGCCATTTTGTAGAACTTTTACGTAGAAAGGGATTTATGCCAATCATGTTGAACTCCTAGCAGTTCTAAGCATGCAAGAATTGCAATGCCAGATACTCAGTTCTGACTTAACTTACACTTTCTACTTGATCTGTAAAATTTAGATTCTTTTACAGGTCTTGGAGAGAGGACTTAGAGTTTTTGTAGGTTTATTTTGTAAAGAGAAGGAGGAAAATAAGAGGGAGAAGTATGTGTACATAGTGAAACCCATTTTCTTTCCTCTGCATGCACAAAAAAAGTTTTGTGTTCATTTATTGTATTTGGATTGATATGTCATGTTTGCATGTTCAAGTTTATGAAGACTCATATATGTTGTATCAGTAAGGCAAGTATAAGGAGAAAATGGAAATAATTTTCCTTGTGTTATAAATAAGATTTCCTGTATTACAATTGAATGACTTTTAGTTTTGTTTGATGTTTATATGTTTATAAATATACAGAGAATTTTCTTCTTTGGGGAATAAAGTAACTTACTTTTGATTTTTTTCTGAGTAGGATAAATTGCAAATATTATATAAAATTTCATTTTATAAATAAACAGAACAGAAATAAATATTCCTAGAATATTTTTCAGATATGCTTTTCATTACCATAAGAGTCAACAGGCTTTTATAATATTTTTTTCCTGAAAATTCAAGCTAGCAAAAATAGTGTCTGCTACATTGCATAGTCAGGAGATACTGCTGGACAGCCAAGTAACTGAGCAGGGTGCTTAATAACCTATTATCTGTACAGTTCTTACTTTATCAAATGAGTGAGGTTAGGTATTTCTGATTAATATATACAAGGCAGAATACAGAGACAAAGCAGAGAAAAACAAACTAGCCAAGAATGACAAGGTCAAGGGCAACATATCAGTTGGGTGGCTTTCTAGGTCATAGCAGTTTTAAATATTTGAGAAGTCATTCCAAGAGTAAAACAGAGTTTGTTCTGTGTTTTCTTTTAGATCTTTGACCAGATATTATCTACATTTGTAGAGCTGGCCTTTAAATCACCATGTCTCTTTCATGTTTGCTGGTTTGTATAAAACTTAAGAGGCAGTAAGCAGTAGCCACACTGGGAGATCCAGAAAAGCTTTTTTCCAGTGTATTCTTAATTTCACATGTAGCAATAGAAAGTGCACTGCACCCCAGTCTTTTCAGAGATCCATTTCTTCATCGGACAGCTAATGGTTGGGTGGTGGTTAGAATCTCACTTGATGCCTTGAACAGAATTTTCTAAATATTTTCCCAAAGCATGGGAATGTTCATATGTGCTAGGAATATAACATCCTATACCTTCAGTAACACAGTAACTGCTACCTAATGCAGGTACTCTGGCAAGATTCAAAAATTTAGCAATAGTTGAATTTTGTTATAAGAAGATATAGATTCTCACATACCCCCAGAGACAGAGGAGGAAACAGCTGAATACTCACAAAAAAAAAAAAAAAAAAAAAAAAAAAAAAAAAGGAAATTAAAAAAAACAAAATTTAAATAACAAATATTTTAAAAAGATATGTTAATGCCTGATAGTACAAGAGAAGAAAAAATTCAATTTTCGTGACACTGGTGCCAGACATAATAAATTTTCCTGGTATGTGGTTGGCACTGCAATTGATCACTGCTGACCACTTCAATGATGGAACCTCGGTGACTGCTTGCAAAGATAGCTTGTGGTTGCTAATTTTTACCATAGTCTTTTGTCATGTAAATGTTATTTACTATAAGTAAGATTGAGCTCCCAGGCAGACATCAGATAACTGTTTCTCTTACCATGGATCTTCATCAAATTCAGCTCAAGCAACATGCTGATTTCATAACAGCGAACTTTTGATGAGAAACAAACTATTGTCCTCATTTTAATGTTGACTAGTACGTGCAGCAAAATCACCAGATGAGTGAGATGAAAAGCACTCTACTTTGAAAGCATCTTGACAATCAATTGTCTCGTACTTCTGTGACTTTCCCTCTTCCACCTTGTTTCACTGGGCATGCCGCTGTCACTCATACAACTTGACTCAGCTTGACTGAGCCCCTGATTTATGCATGCTGAGCTCAAACTTCCATTTTCTACACTTCTGGCAGTTCCTTCTCTGAATCAGCGACTGTGCCAAATACCACAAATCACAGCCTGCTCAGTAGTTTGGGTGATTATCTGACAGACTCTGTATCTGCCAGACTGGGGTAATTCACATAATGCAGGGAAAGAGGTGTGACTACACGCGCAAACAAGGATGGAAATATTTTATTCTAGTTCTGTTTTAATACCAGAGGAAACACAGTTAGTATCATAGAATAAGCAAGAAATTTTGCAATTAAAATTTGACCACTAAGATCAGCTGTTTTCTGTCTTTTCATTGTACAGTAAGTGGTAACTATACATGCATTGCTTCCATGTACATCACGCAACACGTACAGCACACAACATTGAAGCTTCATTACTGACAAGCCTTAAATTCCTACAGGTACCTAAAATCACATAATTCCTTAATGTTAGACTCTGCTGTAACAGCTGCTTTGATTGCTGTGTATACTGATCTATGCTGGTTCCAGCATCCTCTCCTGCTTATTAGTGTTAGCAGTCTTTCTATACTTGGGAGCTAATGCAGTTTTAAAGTTGTCCATAACTAACATGAAGGAAGGCTACTGCTTATACAATTAAAACAATATATTTGGGAATTGTGCACACTCATTACAAAATGTGAGGACGTTTAGATTGGCATGGTTGGCTTTTGTTTGCAAAACTTTATGGTAATGTATAACACAAGTAAGTAATACCTGTGCAAATATTTGCTTAAGGATAATGAAACCCACAGCTGTCCACTTTGATTAACTAAACAGTGGTTGCATGGGAATGAATCAAGTATAAAAGTAACATTTGGATCTGAGCAGAATACCTTCTATGTATATTTTGAAATGTGGAAACATAATAAAATTCATGAAAATAGAATACAAGTGTGTTCCAATTTTAAGTCTCATTATGAAGAACATTCTTCTTCCTTAAAACACAGTCTTTTGCAGCCCCAAGGCTGAGGGATCTGAACTATGGCTCCAAAGTGTTAGGAATGGAGACTAGCATGTTTGGCAGCTGCTTGGCATAGCTGGTCGCCTTTCAGTGCACTTTCTACTTCAGGGTGGAACCAACAAATTTTTCAACAGTAAATGCCACTGGTTCCACAGAAGTTGTTCCACTCCTATCTGTGATTATGACTGTAGCAGTTTACTCACAAAATGCTTTTTGTTGCATTTGTTAAAAATAAGAAGCTATTGTTTCAAGTAAGTCTTTTCTGAGAACACATCTATGAAATCTCAGCTGTGACTGTATGTGACCTTCAGACAAGATTTGTTAAATATATAAGTAAAAAGTTGAGATCACATCTCAGTGCCATGCGTTAACCTTGGAATCTCAAATTAGATTGTGTGAGTTGACTTTCACTTGCATGTCAGGAAAACAGGTGTTTTACAGCCACAGTATTTTTTATGATATAGAAACAAAACTCATCTGTGTCAGTCCAGCAGTCACAGCAACAAAAAGATGGGGATGTTTGTGGTTTGCAAAACAGGAGTTTATATATGCAAGATTCAGAGCTCTTTGATGGAAAGACGCAGTGCTGAAAGTGCGTTTTACACAAATTTCTTTCAGGACTCATTAAAATGGCATTTTGGCAGCCTTGAATCTTACTGCTGAAACAAGATTGTAATAGAATGGTTAAGGCTGATCTTGTGATTAGGGTAAGTTTCAATCATTAAACTGGATAATGAGAAATGATAGTGGGAGCTTATGAAATCTCTTCCTGGCTTGGGAAAATATGTGGGAGTTGGGTGAAAGTAGCCAAGGGCTTTGAGCCCGCCTGCTGGTGCCTGCATGCCCAACTGTCCTCTACACTGCTGGGTCAGGGAAGCTGCTCCTTGCTTTGAATGCAGGCAGGTAAGGTAAAAAGGGTCTCCTATTGCATCATTATGTCATTTGGAAATGACCGTGTTACCTAGTGTCAGTGGGACTGTGACCAGCTTTTCATTTAGTTCTTTCGTTGTCCACCCACAGGAAACCATATGTATCCACATCTGGAAGCACTCTGCTCACTCTGTTTTCCATCTCTGGGTGCTGCTCTTTTTTATTACTTTTTTGAGAAGAGTATAAGCAAATAATATCCCGTATCTTTTCATGCAGAAAAGTGTTGCTTGGCCCTGTTAATTAAAGACAAATAACCAAGACCAACTGTATCAAAGTTCACTTATGCATCTGAGCTATTTTTTCCCCTGTAGCAGTGAAAGTAGTTTAAACAACATGAGAAACAGAAATGGGATTTTATTCCCTTTGGGAATGGGATTTTATTATGACTTCACTCTATGTATTCAGTTATACTTCAAGAAGTCGAACAGATTCTGCAGTAGGAAGAAAAAGATTTTTCCTATCCAGACTGGGCAAGCAGCTCATTACTAGAAATACTGTGTGGTTTAGATATTTTGTTTGAAATTAATAAATAAAAACATTATTTAAACTTTATTATGAATATTATTTAAATAAATAATTCCATATAGATAGCTGAAAGTGTAAAAGAAAACCTACTAAAAGAAGTCAATAGCATATCCTTAGAACTTTCAGTTAGAATAATTGCTTTGCATTTTCCAATGGTTAAAATATAGACCAGATGTTAGTTTCATTTACATCCTGGCATCCTGTCTTATCTTTGTTCTCCATTTTCTACACACAGAGGCAAATGTACACACACACACACATACACTCACACAATAATATTTAGCCACCAACAATATCTGATCGGGTCACAGCTGTTGGGGGTATTCACTTGTGACTTGCTTGGCCACACTCCCTGCACTCTGACTTGCTCCCTCCATACTTGCTCCACAGCCATCAGTACAAGCTGAACTGTAAGAGAGGGAGACAAATTACTCTTTTTTTTTTTT
>VXBW01006438.1:349449-361916 GCA_013400375.1 Thinocorus orbignyianus
TTTGCATGTGTATGGACCATAATTAATTATTCATTTTAAAGAGGAATTTAAGTAGAAAATTAAGATTTTTAAGTGCTTGATCTGGAAACCAAGATACTTCGCATTAAAAAGAAATTTGCTCTAAGAACTGAAACTTGTATATTCAACGTTATGCCAGCTGGTCATGAGTTAAAGCTATAGGAAGAAATAATTTTGGCTAATGAGTGGCTGCTTCTCTTGGAATACAGTATTTGGTGTTACATATGTTAGCAGTGTAACTTTGTAAAATCATGTTCTAATATGACTTAGTGAAGACAAGTCCGAAGCGGGTAGGTAGAGCTCCAGGTAGCCAGAAGTATACTTTTCTATCTACTTGGGTCTTTTGAAAAATTGTGATTCTTGGTGATAGGAAGGAACATGAGCTTCTATTTAATGATTTTATTTAAGAATCGGTATTTCCGTATCATCGAAACACTTCCCAACACTGGTTTCTTAGAATACTGATAACCCAGGCTTCATGCCTGCCTGCCCAGGTTACTCAAAATAGCGTTTAGTAGCAGACAATTAATAAATTATTCATTAGTTTTCACTGAATCCTTTCTGTCAGAAAGATGGTTGTAATACCTACCCATAAGTACTTTTATAATTCAATGGATGCTCTGGTTAATCTGAATGTGCTGATTACTCTCGCTGTTTTCTAGAGAGCAGAAAGGTTGGCTGTGTCTGTCCTGCTTTCCAAGACTGATGCTGCAATTTCCACTTTTGGAATACAATTAGAGAGTGAAAACTAAACAAACCGCGGCAAGGTTTTTTCACACTTAGCATTATTCCACTGCCTCTAGTTGTGAACTCTGTCAGAATAACCATTAGGATAGGTAGTATAGCTTCTTCTATATTCTATTGCACTCAGTTGTGGTCTGTGTAGTATATTACCACCTAGACTAAAGGCGATTAATGTAATTTTCTTGTTTCAAATACAGGAAAGTATTTAAGAGTGTGCTCAGAAATAAGCTTATTTTCAAATGTCTGTCTGACTAGGAGTGTTTTTATGAATTGGAGTCTTTTTAAGACTTCAGCCTAAGGCTGCAAACAGGACTGGCATTTTTGGATTCTAAATTATTTTTCGGGAGGGGGGAGGGGGAGAGGAGGGGGTGGAAAGAGCACTGTGAAAATCATTGTTTATCCCAGTTGATGGAGTGTTATACTCATAAATCATTATTATTTTTAACCTTTTTGTTGAGACTATTTTGTTTTCACAGCCAGAAGCAGTAAAATAATCAATCATGTAATAATGCCATGGATAATTATTATGTTGCTTGGTGTTCTTTGAGCTACTGCAGGTGTGTTCAGAGCCACTATTGGTTGTGTTTAAACTGTGATTTTACAACTGTGATGGTGAAGAGTTTTGGAATGTACCAACAATTGCTTTACTTTTTCTTTTTTTTTTAGTGTAATGCATTTCCAGCAAAGACTGTTTGCTATGAAATCCAGAATGACTTGTGTTTTTTCCATGGTTCAAGGTTTTTATATGATTCTCAGCACATTGGCTTGGACTGCTAAACATATAGTTGTACAGAAAGCTATGTTTGTCATAGCTATTAGACTTAGTCCTATTGTTGCTAAATTAGAAGTGGCATTGAAATGCATTTGTTGAATTAAAAAATCTCAAGTGTTTTATGTTATAAACACTATGGAGTCCATTCTTATTTATTAAATATTCAGAACAGTTTTATTGCATAATTGCATCTTAATTTGTTCATAGATAGTGCTTTAATTTTTGCCTTTCTTTACTAGGAGCAAAGCTATTCATCTGTGGTGTCTGTAAGATTTCTCTGCCACAGCGTGCAGGAAGAAGGTTTAAGTCTGGAATTCCATAATGAGTTGAAAGTGGCACCACAGTCATCAAAAAACTCCCTCCTGCCTTTTCACTACCCCAGTTTCTTGTTTCCATGCTGTGCTCTTTCTTGTGTTGACTTGAACACTCATGCAGCTGCACTGGGAACCACATCAGGGAGTTAACTTTTCTCCCTGAAGCAGAAACTGAGATACAAACGATTAAGGGATGTTTACTGCAGACATGAGATTTGGGTGCTCACATGCTTGTGAAAATCCTGGTGGACAATTGTCTTCACCTTTTAGCATCAAATACTTTAGCAATCTGGCCTAAGGTGACTCGGCCAGGACTTTGCAGGAAGTCATAGGAATTAAAAGCAGCATTTGGATATTACTTCGTATGGGCTGGGTCCACTTTTAGTCCTAAAATAAGAGGAGATGGAGTTCATTATAGATTTATCAAGAGAGTGTTTTGGCTGTGAACTAATGGAACCATTTGTAATACAGAGCTTGTCGTCTTCAGAACTTGGCTGTACACTGAAAATGGTGACTTAAAATTACTGTCTTTTCCATGTGTTCTGTTTGTTTTAGTGCAATATTGCAACAGCAGCTAATGAAAATTCCTTTGTGAATGAATTCTGAATAAATCTTTATCTTTGGTTTGTCTAATATTCTTGAACTCTCATTTAAAGTGGTAAATATGAGTTTCAGGAGGAAGAATCTAAGTTATTTAACAGCTAAACTCAACAATGAGGGTTGTATAATGAAAGGGTAAAGATTGACAGTGCAATTGAAAATGAAGCTGTGTGGTTAAAGTAAATTATGCATTAACAGTATGAGGCATGAAAATAAATCACTGTGTTCATTGAAGTCTGTGTTTGAATCCTTGGTAATCACTTAGGTGATTTTGTTCTTTTCACATTGGCTTATTGTACTTGGGGAGATATCTGGCTGATGACTATGGAAGATAAACAACATCTTCAGTAAATTTCTGTATACTTTTGGAGGTTTGTTGAAGCTCTGTGTGGAAACCAGGAATCATTCCTTCTCTGCATTTTTGTGCTGACAGACAGCTGATTACTTTTATTGTGTTTTAGACTGGTTTGATAGTAGATGAATAGGGATTGTTTCATTGAATAAGGAAGTTCCTGCAGGAACCTTCTGCAATTCATAAAGAAACTTTTTCATCATGCACTTGACTTCTAGTTTTCCAAAACAGGCAACTAGTCTATCTTGTATCAGTCTGTGAACACAAACATTCACAGTAATGAATCTGCACATTAATGCAATTTGCAGATTTCCTCTTAACAAATTCAACCGACAAAAGGATGTCAAAGTATACGATTTTAATCTCTGCTAAGGTGCTTTTGAGGAATGAGCTCTCAGTGTGCATAATGAAGATGGTTTAACATTTGTGTCTGGAATTTTATTTTAAATCAATGATAATTTTTCTGTCCAAAACAAATAGTAACGCCCTTTTCATTGCTATAGAGCATAATCTGTTGTCCCCTAGCATAGTTCCCAGATTTTGTAACAGTGTTGTTCCTGGTACTTACCGAAATGAAACTGTTTCAATATAGTTATTAGGTGAAATAGGAGCTAAATAAATAAATAAATAAATAAAATTGAAGAGGGGAAAACTCCCGGTAATGGCACAAGAGATTTGCTTCAATAAAGAATGCTTATAAATTGTGGTAATTTATTCTGTATAACTCAACCGTGGCTCTTGTAAAAGTTTTCTTGTCTGAATTTTCTGCCAGCTTTCTGGAGGTTCTGTGACTTGCAGCTTGGTGTCAGTTTTACTTTAAATACACTTATTTATTGTTATTTTGATGTTATAACAGTGAAGGCTTAGAGAAGCTTACTCACTTTCTAATAGTCTCATAGTGAGAACTATTTATTACTATGAATTTAGCTGAAAGTAATTTTAATGAATTTTGGATAGTTAAAGAATAAATTTAAATTAACTGGTTAACACAGTATCCTGTGAATAGCATGCCTTGAGAGCTGATAGCCAGCTGAGAGGTGCCTGTTTTTCAGATTTCACTGTTGAGTAGAGCAACTGCAACGAAAAGTGCAGGTTATTTTCCCCACCTTCAGCTACTTTTATGTGAAACTGCAGCAGTTAAGCAATGTGTGCTGTGGAGGTTCTAATCTGCCATTGCTGTGAAAGGGGTGCACTGATTTTATGCTACAAACTGCATCTTTTGTAGACTATTCACCACCCTTTACAGGTCTGCCAAGCCTACTCTGCAACTGGTTGCCAGGGGCTGCAGATGTTGGAAAAGAGAAATTTCAATGAAAGGCCCTGATTCAGCAACCCAAGCAGCCTGCCTCCCCCAGCCAAAGTAATCAGATTGGCAGCTGAATCAAAGGGTACAGTGGGTCCTTTGTTTGGGAGCTCTAGGGGTTAGTAAATGACAGAAGGTCAACAAAATTTTATGAAGAAAAGAACAGAATATTAGAGGGTATTATTAAGCTGAAGAAAGGGAGTTTGGGAGTTTTGTGTTATTGGGGGAAAGTTAGAACCTGAGTCAAAGGTTACAGCCATGGGAAGCAAAGGTTGCATATTGCTGTTTAAATCTGAAAACAGTTTCAGCTCCAGAAGCAGGATTGCTCATGAGTTGAAGGAATGGCTGTACAAAAATCTGCAGTTTTCCTAACTGTAACTATAAGCAATTGTTAGTATTGAAGGGTTTATTTCTAAACCTCGGCATTTTGCATACAGTGGTAGAAGGATGATTGTTTTTTTCATAGAGTTATGAAACTGTGAAAGATCTTAAGAGGTCCTATTTTACCCTGAGAGAAGAAGTATTAGCTATATCTACGCAGTATCATATGCAATAGACACTTGTCTAACCTGCCACTGTTGAAAACTTATTTCACTGAGACCTGTGTATTTGAAGAATACCAGCTTTCAGTCCATCTAGCCTAGACTCCTTCAGACTAAGCAGGAATAGTAGTCATTAATTTTTTCATTTTGTTGGTCATGTTTTGTAGACCATCCTCATGGTACTAGCTGTAGTGTCACAGTTTGACCTGCATCCATTTTGAAATGGATCACAAAAAATTGGAGAAAGTGTCCCAGGGCCTTACTAGTGTTGAGGAGGCAAGGATTGCTTCTGTTTATGTGTCCTAGTATGATGTTTGCCTTGTTTGCAGTAGCTTGAGGTTATTGACTTATGTTCAGTTCTAATCCATGTAAGCCTCAGTGTTGGCTTCTATGCTGATTATTAGTCATCTTGCTGGTTTATTGTAAATGCTTAAAAATAACCTCTTTGTTCCACTATTTTTTCTGGAATTGAAGTTAGGCTGATGGGTCTGTGATTCTCTGGTATTTCTTTTTGTCCTTTTAAGAAATCATAGTTACTATTTGTGCAATTTCTTCTTTAAGATCTCATCTGTGCTCTGCAAGAGCTGAAAGACAGTTTTGGAAGTTGCATGGCATTGCGTCAGCCAGCCCCTAAGTGCTTTAAATTAATCAGTCCCAGTCTGGGTGAAAATACCTGGCTTCGTTATTCTCTTCCTGTGTGAGGCTGAGGCCTTGGTTTGTCTCTGGTATCAATTATAACTGCCTCCTTGTGCCTGTCTGTTTGATGAAGATTAATGTATTGTTTTGATGTCTGCTTATGGCCGTATTTTGAAATCTCTTTATTGAAATTGCCTCTTAAATAATGAATGATCTGTGAAGTCACAACCATTTCAGAAGGAAAAATTTAGCTCTTTTATGATGAACCGTGTATGCCCAGTGAGCTGGCATTGTGAACAACTGGGCAATTTAGTTTGCAAATGTGTGAAAGGGCATTCCTTTCTCAATAACATGGAAAGTTTTGTTGTGTATTCTGTTGGTCATTGGTGCCTAAAATGGAGAAGTGAGGCTAACTACACTGGACTTTGTCATTAAGCAAATCTTCCCCATACTTTTAGAAGAAGAGAACTGACAACAGAAGCAATAATTATTTATATTTAGTTTGGAAATTATTTTCTATACTGCTTGTTTTCTTGTTGCAGTTTGGTATATTAAGTCAAAGGAACAGAATGTATTTTGTACATGAGAAGAATGGAACGTGGACTTCAAATATAGTCTCTCTTTTGCAGTTGAGATTTTCCTTAAATTGAAATATCTTCCTTTATTTCCCTGAGACGTTAAAAATACCATTTCTTTAATAAGCAGTTTAAAAGAGGTGTTATTTCCAATATATGCATCTTACTTGACTGTGTGGTCCCTGAAAAGAGGTTTATGCCTGGGGATCTGACATGTGCCACATCTGGCACATACATTGTTCCATACAGGCACTTGAGGTTCAAGCTGAATTCTGGCTATGTTGTTCTTGTCTGATCATGCAATGTGCAGGGAGAACAGACACTGCTGATCTTTTCTACCTGACGCTATCACTGCAAATGTAAATTGAAGGATTGTTCAGAAAAAAGCTGTGATATATTTAATGTCTGAGAGAGAACACATGCAAGTGAAAAATGCTTAAATGGAGCAGATAAGAGATTTATGTAACTCCGTGTCTGGGCTCTGATGGCAGCAAGAAGGAGGTGCTGAAGTAAAATTTTAAGAAGAAGCCTGTTGTACATAGTACTACTTTATGCTAGGTATTTACCTAGCCTCCAGCCACTTTGAGCTCAGGGACTTCCTTGCCCACATAGGATTTCTATGAATTAGGTCTGAATGGACTTTTCTCCATGAACTCGCCTAATATCACGTGTAGCCCATGTAAACTTTGCTCACTGCCTAACTACATCTTGTTTGAGAAAACTTTGTCTTGTTTTAGCTTTGTTTTGAGATTGCTTTTTGCTGTTTCTACTTCATACTGTCATTTCTTTTACTGAGAGATTGCTCTATCCTTTCTAAGATTCTCATGATTCCATAGAACTTTCCCATCAGTAACCTCAGCCATCTCCTTCCCAGATCAAAAAATCCTAGCAGCTGGACAAAATCTGGTTGATAACTTCAGTTATCACTGCTCCTCTCTGAAACACAATCAGGCCTGTGTTTACTTCCATTCCTTGTCTGCTTTACTTTCTTTGGTAGACTTGAGTAAGAGGGTTGGATAGCCTGTATACCTTCTAGCTTTTTTTAAATTTTTTTTTTCTTTTTTCTTTTTTTTTGTTTTCCTTTTCATTTTTTTCCATTCCACAAATATTGGGCCACCCAAAGCCCTCTGCCAAGAACTCTTACAGGACTGGACAGTGCAAGTCTGTGCAGCCATTTTCTGTACATACCTGCACAGTTGTCCAGCCTGCTGATGGGGTTCTTTAGACACCAGGGTGGGTATATTTATCGAGACACTTTTCAGACACCATGGTGACTGACTTGTCTTTAGTTAGCTACATATTTATGCAGTAGCATGGTTGCTAGCATACTTCTTGCTGGTGTGAGTTGATAATACTACATACAAAGTTCAAGTATTGAGCATTTCTCTTCTTATCAGTTTTTAATAAAAGCTGTTTTGTGGGGTGAAGTTGTTTTGCAGCCGGTTTTCTGCTTTGCAGGTCTACCTTTTTTCTTAGCATTGTCTGACAATGCTGTATTTGTAATAGATACAAAAAAATATGTGACTAATATCTTTGTTGCATTTAAAATCAGGTTAAAGAACAATTTTTTGTATCTTTTCTGGTAGTATGTGCTTACTAATCAAGACTGACAGTGAAAGCTGAATGCCTGGAACTTACTTTATAGATTTTTCTCCCCTTCAGGTAGTGGAACAACATATAAAGTTGCTGCCAGAAAAGATACAGAAAGTTGGAAGAAGAAAAACAAAATTGGATAATACTCTTACTGAAATACTGAATAAACAAAGTAGGAAAAGGGATGTAGGCTAAAAAAGACAGGAACACAGTTGTGTGTGGGTCTTAGAAGACTGCAAAGAGTTGGTGGTGGCACATGATCAGCCGTGCATCTGTGCTACATTGAGGTGAATTAAAAAAAACATGGGGTCAAGAATTTTTATCTGTTGAGGAAATCAACTGCATCTTGGACTACATCAAAAGAAGCATAACCAGCAGGTTGAGGGAAGGGATTCTGCCCCTCTGCTCTAATGAAAACCCACTTGGAGCACTGCATCAAGCTGTGCGACCCCCAATATAAGAGTGACATGGACCTGTTGGAACAAGTCCAGAGGAGGGCCACAAAGATGATCACAGGGCAGGAGTGCCTCCCCTGTGAAGACAAGCTGAAAGAATTAGGGTTATTCAGCCTGGAGAGAGGAAGGCACGGGGAGGACCTTATAGCAGCCCTCCAGTATTTAAGACAGCCTACAGGAAAGATGGAAAGGAATTCTTCACAAGGGAGTGTAGTGATACGACAAGGGATAATGATTTTAAACTGAAAGAGGGTAGATTTAGATTAGATGTTAGAAAGAAATTCTTTACTGTGAGGATGGTGAGACACTAGAACAGGTTGTTCAGAAAAGTTTATGCCCCATCCCTGGAGGCTGATCAGGTTGGATAGGGCTTTGAGCAACCTTATCTAGTGAGAAGCATCCCTGCCCATGGGCTTGGAAATAGATGATCTTTATTATCCCTTCCAAATCTAACCATTCTATGATTCTATGAAAATACTATGGATTTACTCCTAGCAGGAAATTGTACTGAGAATAGTCAACAGGAAAACACAGCTTTTTCTTTGGAGCTTGTGACTACAGAATTGATTCTGTTTAACTCAAGAGAAAAATTGGTTTTTTTGGTTGTAGTGAACTGTTGGTCATCTCATCCAGAAGCATTTACTCCTGTAGAGGAAAAATTAAGGCACTGAGTCTGCACCATGCTCTCAGGGGTGTGAAGACACACTGGGGTAGGATTTACTTTGGCAATTTGATATTCCACCACCTTGGCCGTTTCTCCCTTCACTCCCTGCAGATGAAGTCTATCTATCCTTTCCACTGGCCAGTGCTGGGAGTGGCAGAAGATGGTGTCTCTTGAAGTCTTAGCCTTTCCAGTTTGAGAGTATCTTAACAGCAATACAGCACTGTTTTCACCATCATTCTATTTGGGATGTCTGGGAATAACCACAGAACTCAAGTAGAATCAGTAGTACAGTCAGGTGAGGAACCTCAGGCAATAGAGATGAAGTAGTGACAAGGGGCAGTACTGTGATAAAATAAATACTTTCAGACCCAGCCTGACATGGAGGATATCTTTGATTTCTGTATTTCACCTTAGAAACAGAAGGGCAAGTTAGCTAAATCTTCTGTGCTTATATAGTGGGCAAAAGCATAAAGGAAAAATGAGAAATAATCACACTCTTAATTCTTTTCTTCTGTCTTAATGTGGTGGAAAATATGGATGGGATTACTTTTGTTTCATCACTGTAACGTGTAGTCAGAGCATTGTTGGAGGATTCAGTCCGAAGGAAAGAGAATGGGTGTGAAAGAAAGAGGGAAGAGCAAAGAGATTTTCCCTAGTTTCATTTTACCTGAAACATTAGCATGTACACCCCTAACAAATCAATAGCAAAATTCATATCTTTAACTTTGGATCCTTAGATGACTTTAGATTTGCATGCTCAGTTGGTGAAACACCAAGGTGATAAGGACTTTGGATGACCAAATGTAAATGAAAATACAAAAATATAGGGGATGTAATTTGAGAAGTTGCTTTAGTAAAGTATCCCTATAGATTATCTGATTTATAAGTTCAGCTCCGTTCCATACCCACCATATTTTCAAAGGAAACAGCAGACAGATGAACTCCAATTTTATATTCATCAGGGTTTTGTAAGAGCCGCAAAAGCAAAGAAACATGTAAGTATTGCTTGCTGCCTGCTTCAACTGCTGGCTAAACATTGTTTCCAGCTTTTTCCATGTTAGACACAAACAAGGAAGGCACACAGAAAAATGCCTGTTCATTCCATTAACCTTTGGAATACTTGGCTAATGGTTATTACATTTTTATTTCTGGGAGATACCTTCTAGGGTGTTGGCTGAAAACAGGATAAGAAATTCAGCAGAAATTATGAGTCTGGCCTCCAGAAATAGAATCTGAATTACTGTAATGCAACTTTAAAAGCAGATTTATCCCATTTTGTTACTGAGATTGTCAATAAAGCTGAAGTACTGCTTAATTTGCTGGGCCATCACTGCTTTCAGGAAATGTTTGCATTCTTTGTAAAACTATGTGAATTGTATTCCGGTAAGTCCTGGAAAGAGAGGTTTAATGCTACTCATATTTGCCAAGCACAAGGCAAATTATTGTAAAGTTTTCCAATCTATGATGGATAAATGCTGACCTTGTCAGCTGGTGTTTCCTGTGTGCTACTTTGGAATCAGGATCTGGACTGAATCAGTTTGCTGAACTCACTGTTGTAATGCTGTTCAACAGAAAGCTCAACCCAAAATATCAATTCAACAAAATCTTTTTTTTCCTCCTAGGTGAAATGGAAGTTCCAGATTCAAATGACCCCTTAGGTCATGCAGATGGACTTGAGAGACCAATTCCAACACCTAAAGGTAAAATTAATTCTAGTTACTTTTTCTTCATGCTGCACTATTATAACCATTCTTTAGAAAGGTCCAGCAAAATCCTGTTATTATATGTCGACTTGATTCACCTGTGAATACCAGCCTATAAGACTGGCAACCTTGTGTGGCTTAATGCTTCTGGTTCTAAGCAGGGATAGCAAGGTTACAAAAGTCTATAAAATTAATTTTTAAGCATGTTCAGTCCCCCACCCCCTGAGGGAATACGTTTGACCCAAACACAGAGGGCTATTATTAACTTTGTAGCATATTTTCTGTCACATTGGTGCCGTAACAATGATTTAATTTTGTACAGTGCTATGCTTGACATCTATAGGTAAATCTTAAGTATTGGAATCTCTGAATATCTTTGGTTTGAGATAATAAATGTAGCCTATGACAGCACAAGAATACTTACTTTTTAAGTAACTCAACAGAGATTTTTTTATTATTTTTTTTTTTTTTAAATAGACTCTAGAGGCAGAATTTCTAGTAACTTGTTAGCATGAATTTTTATGACACAGATCCCACCACTAATCTTGGATCTGAAAATGCACATGTTTACTGCAAATTGTGATTCCAATTACAATTTTGTGAAACTTCCTAAAGCAGGACATTTTTGGTGTTCTACCCAAAGAAACATGTTTTTCCACTGGTAGCATGGATTTTTTCTTCGTATGAATGCACTGTGGTAGTAAAGTCAGCCATTATGCTTAGAAAAAATGTCAGATAGCCTTGTTAGTACGAAGAACTTAGCCTGCTTTCTACCTAAGTATTAGCATTTCAGCAAGATGAGAACATGTTGAGACCTACAAAGCTCTGAGGTGCTTGTCTGGTATTCTTCTTGCCACTTCTCTTTCAGAGGAACACAAATTTTCAGGTTACCTTAGAATATAGTCTCCGTTCACATAGATATCCAATGTCATGTAATCCTTACTGTGCTTCACCTGAATGCTAGTTATATTTTTTTACCTTGACTATGCTTATTAGAAGCTTTTTTTTCCAGAATTGTCCATTAATTTCTGTCTGTAATTGGACAAAAGAAGACATGAGTATGTTTGTATATCTCTAACCATGTTCCTACTGACCATCGGTGTGGGACCATGCCCTTCCTGCTTGGGAGCAAGACTTGGTGCACTCTTCAAATGTTTCAATCTCTTTTCAAACCTTCTCAAACTCCTCTTCTCAAATAACTCAAAAGGTGTTTTATCCACACCACACTCATGTACTCATTACTTTGATGGGAAAAGGTCCCATCAAAGTTGTTTAATCTTTAACTACATCTGACAGGCTTGTTTACTTGGCAAGTTAGTTCCACTTTTATTATATCTGAGCTTTTAAAGGTACACACATAAAAGAAAATGTTTTTTCATGTGACATTACTTGGTTAAATTCTTGCTGAGAAAGGAGTTACAGTTATTTCCTTTTTTTCTTGCACGGCCACAGGCAATACCTGTCTAAGGAAGTAATTAATCACATCTCAAACATTTCTACATCATAAGGATTTTGTATTTCCTTCAGAAAGAAAAGAGACCCTTGTTCTTATATGACTCATTGGTAAAGGATCAGTTGTTAGTTTCCAGCATGCCTGGTCTAGAAATGGCCTCATTTTGCTCCCCTTCTATTTTTGTGGCTACAAAATTCTCCAAATAAGCAAAAATTCCTTGATTGAAATTTTTTGTATCTTTGATTGGAATGGTTAACCCATGTGTCTCTGTAACATAGTGAGGTAGCAATTTTTATTTCAAAATATCATTGGACAGTTCTACTTCAGATTTTGTGCATGCCATTGAGACCATTAGAGTTCTTCAACTTCTTCCATCACATTGACTTTCTTTCCTTTCTTGAAAAAATGTTTAGCTATTTTGATTTTCTTATGACCTGTATTTTTTTTTTCTGATTGTAGAATAGACCCAAACCAGATAAGAAAATAGTAGTGAATAGATTTTAACAATTTCCAGAGTTAAAACCACTTTAGAATTACTAAGATTACAGGTCACCCTCTTCTCTAAATCCTCTAGAAGTCCTGAAAAATGGCTCTGTGTCTAAAGAAGCAATCAAGTTAACCATTACTAATTATTAGTAATGTGCATTTTAAATAAGTTGCAAGTCTCTTCCTACAACTGAAGCTAGACTTCTGATAGTTGATGGAATAAGATCATGACTTGCAGAATCACAGAATCACCTAGG
>VXBW01006441.1:12858-38166 GCA_013400375.1 Thinocorus orbignyianus
GGGGCCGGGTGCGGGGAGGGGGGAAGGTGGTGCTGGTGGTGGTGGTGGTACTAGGGGGGGGCTGACAACCGCGCTCCAATCCACCTGACAGCCTCCCCCATTGCCCCGGGAGCCCGGTACCGGGTCGGGGGTTGTCCCGGTGGTCTCAGGTCTGCGGGGCAAGACCCCGCAACCCCAAAACTTGGGCAGAGGCAGCGGGTGTCCCCCCGAGCAGAGCAGGGGGGAACGGGGCATCCCACCATTGGATTCACGTTAATTTTTGCTAGTTGGGATATNCTCGGAGGCTTCCCTGCTCCCAGCCCTTCCTCTCCAAAATCACACTCCTGACATTTTGCTTTCCTTGGATTTTTAATCATGGAATGGTCGGAGTTGGAAGGGACCTCAAAAATCATGGAGTTCCAACCCCCTGCCCTCGGCAGGAACACCTCCCACCAGCCCAGGTTGCTCCAAGCCCCATCCAGCCTGGCCTTGAACCCCTCCAGGGATGGGACATATTCCTAATTTAGTTTGACTGACTGGTAATTTGGGGTTGGATGGTTGAGCCTAATGAATTTTAGCCTCGCCTATCTCTCCGATCAGAAGCCAAAATGAGTTGCCATCCTTCCCTTTCTGTTAGATAGTCTCCTGGCTTCCTGACTTCTGCTTTGCACCTTTGGTTTTGTGGTTCCTTTGCCCCGTTAATTACCCAGCAGAGAACCAGAAGCTGCTTGGAATGTGGGTTTCCATCGCGTGGCCTCGGGACACGGATTCACCCTCTCCTGGTAGTTGCGTGTTGTCGGGAACCAGAAAGGGAAACGGAGGCAGTGGCTTCTGACACTGGTTTTCCAGAGCTGGGAACTGGGGCTGCAGGATGGATGTTGGTAAAAATCTGTGACTTTATGTCTGTGCAGATTTAGCTTTCATTTTCAGCAGCAGCACGGAGCCTTCTTTGCATCCCTCCTTGTTTATTTTGATTGTCTTCCTCGTGCTGAGGAAGATTGCACCCACAAGAGTGGTGTTTGCTGAGAATGTTGGGGTTTTGGGGGTGAATCCTGGCAGGCTTGTGTTTCGGGTGGTCATCCTTCAGGACCTTGAGACCATCCCTGCGGCTTCTGCCCCTCCGTGAACGGGGAAGTTCTAGCAGCTGGTTGAGCATATGGATGGAGATGGGCTCTAAAATCATCATCTGTCTGCCTACTTGAGTTCTTAAGAAGCAATCTTACTCAAAAATTGAAGCTTTTCTAAACAGTATAAGACAGATTTTTTTCATACATGTTTTTAACATTTATTTTGAGGGGGTTTAAGTGCATCTTGGTTTCAAAGAGAAAATTATTGCAGCTTCTTTTTGGACTTTAGTTACATTTGATTGCTGCAGGCAGTCATCAGTCATCTAAAAGGCACTTAATGTTTGAGTGATAATAAACAGTAAAATAATTTGAGTCATAATTTACAAAAAGAAGCAGCTTGTTTTCAGTGTTTTCAGAAGTTTTAGCTGTCCTTGAGGGTACAAAAAAAGCGATTTAAACACTTGGAGCAAGAGCCAGACTTATTGATATAAATTATAATGCTGTTGTCACAAGAGAAAAATGGAAATAGCACATGTGGTTCCTGAATTACAGTTGTTTTTAAACAGATATTGTTGTCAAATGGATTGTTGAATTTTTAGTTTAATTTTGCTGCCTTTAGCAAGAGGTTGACTTTGGCCACTGTGGACACATTTCTCCAACATCCATGAGGTCACAACTTTCCAAAAGCAAAAAAAAAATATTAAAAAAATCTACTGTGCAGTCCTAATGTAATTGTTCTGTGGAAGCACAATCTGGATTTCTTCCTAATTTTCTCTACCCTGGCTGTCGCTGTCATGCGACACGGCTTAGGTGGGGTGTGTGGCCATCCTGGCACCTGTGTTTGGGGTGGTTTTGGCAAACTCAAAGGCCTTGTTTGAACATTATGTCAGGAGTTAAAGGTGAGAGACTGGTTTAGTGTGTCCCTCACCTTGTCTTCTACAAGGTGGGTATCATAGAATCACGGGATGGTTGGAGTTGGAAGGGATCTTCAAGGTCATGGAGTTTCAACCCCCCTGCCCTGGGCAGGGACACCTCCCACCACACCAGGTTGCTCCAAGCCCCATCCAGCCTGGCCTTGGACCTCTCCAGGGTTGGGGCATCAACAACTTCCCTGGGCAACCTGAGCCAGGCTCTCACCACCCTCACACCTAAGAAGTTCTTCCCCACATCTCAGTGCAGTCTCCCATATTTTGGTTTCAAACTGTTTGTCCTGTGGCTCCACTTCCTAAACACCATCCCTAGAGGGATGTAAAAGCCAGGGCTGAGGGACGTGGGTCAGTGGTGGGGTGGTCAGTGGTGGGTTGATGGTTGGACTTGATGATCTTCCAGGTTTCTTCCAACCCAGGGAAGTGGTGGAATTGCCACAGAATCAGGGAATGGTTNAGACAGGTAACAGAGGGGTTTTTTCAGAAAAATCCATTTGATTGAAAGGCGCTAGATGTAGAGACATAACACTCAAGAAGTTCCTGAATCCCAAAGTTGGAGGCTGGGAGAATTACAATAGCATATGTTGGGGTTTTGAATGCTTTTCCCTAGGCAATCCATATTGGTTAATGTTGGGACTAACAGCCTAGGGCTAAAGAAACCTTTGGTCTGATCAGGCGTGGGTTTTGCTGTGTGCTCTTTAGCAATTTCATATTCATTTGCATGTGAATAGCGAAACAACAAAATTACCAGGCGAGTCAAAATTCAGTCTGGTGTTTCCAGACTTTTCAGTTTGGGTATGATATGGGAAGGAGGAAGGTTGAGGGAGGCCACGGAAGTTTTCCTCTCGCTGGAGTGTACTTGCAAAGTGTCATCGGGGCGTTTCGTCCTCCAGATCTGGTGTCCTGTTGTCGTTTGCTCTCCCAATGTGTGGCTCGTGCCATCTTTGCTTGACAAGACAGGTTCTCTGTTGTTTTATGGCTGTCAAAACCCACGTCTAACAGATTCCACTTGTAAAATACTCTGTGTTGCCTCGTAGAACACAAACAGCAGCTTTGTTTCTGTTGAGTGCCTCTGTCTCTAAAATCTAAGACGTACTCAGGTTGGGAATCCAAGGGCCTTGAACTTGGATTTCGGTGACCTCCTGTGGTGCCTGGTGCTGTGTGATGTGGAGAAATGGAGCAGGGGGGTTTTATGACACATTTTATTCCCTTTGTGAGAAAGAACTTTCAAGTGTGATAGCTGCCTTCCTCAGCAGAAGAAAGAAGACAAGAATATGAGGCGGGGGGGGTGGGAGTCCTTAGAGTTGATAGTGATACTCTGGGATTTTCAGATACTCAGCTGATTTTTCTTCATCTCCCCTGGAGCTGAATCATAGAATGGTCAGAGTTGGAAGGGACCTTCAAGATCATCAAGTTCCAACCCCCCTGCCATGGGCAGGGACACCTCTCCCTAGCGCAGGTTGCTCCAAGCCCCATCCAGCCTGGCCTTAAACGCTTCCAATGAAGCAATGGAAAGAACCAAAAGGCAAATACCTTCCAAATATAAAATCGCAATTTTATTATTAGTTCTTTTTGCCAACAAAAGGAAGTAGCAAAAATGCAGGTGATGTAGTAAATTGCACAGAGGAAATAAAATCCTCCTGGCCTGGTGGGGTGGCATGTGTAGGAGCTGGCCATAGAAGTAAAACCCTTAATATTTTATATTTTTTTTCAGGCAACACAAGGGATTAGAATAGAAATCTTAGCAGGTGATGGGCAAAAAGGGCTTTGGATGTGTCAACAGGGGAATAAGAGTGAATAATAGGTATTAAAACTGTGTGTGACATTAGAAAAGTCATTAATGAACAGCATTTACTTCTAGGTGGCACATGTCAAGATGGATGTTGAAATGCTTCCCAGTTAATCTTTTTGGGGAGGAATGATTACAGGAGGGATTTGAGATCTACCTGGATGAGAAAGTGGAAGTTGGATGTGTTTTGCTTCTTAGGGAGACGGTTAAGACGTTTCTTGATCAGAATTTGTAAGGCTGTGTAGAGATTTGATACTAGATGGTTCTTATTCTGGTGAAATTGATGTTAGCAGAAGAGCCCATGGATGGAAGTTGTTGCAGGATGTGGATTAGGTCTTGGGATAGAGTCCTCAGGGAAATGGCAGTTTCTTGGTTCCAAAAAAATAAATAGTCTTTAAATAAAAATGTTGATTTCTTTGGGAAGACCTGCTGTGGGTCTGGAAAATGTGAGTGGTGGGATAGCAATAGCGGAGCAGAGTTCTTGGCCTGGTGTAGAACACCGTGCTGTGTGATGAGTGTGGTACTTTGTGATCACAGAAGTTCAGAAGCAGCGTGGGCAAACGGCAGTTGTGTGAGCTTAGGAGATACTTAGTTGTGGGATGGGCAATCGAGCTCCACGGCTTTAATTTCATAGAATCATAGAATGGTTGGAGTTGGAAGGGACCTTAAAGATCATCAAGTTCCAACCCCCCTGCCCTGGGCAGGGACACCTCTCCCTAGAACAGGTTGCTCCAAGCCCCATCCAGCCTGGCCTTAAACACTTCCAGGGATGGGGCATCAACAACTTCCCTGGGCAACCTGTTCCAGTGCCTCACCACCCTCACAGCAAAGAACTTCTTCCTAAGATCTCATCTAAATCTCCCCTCTTCCAATTTCAAACCATTACCCCTCGTCCTGTCACAGTGATTTTAATTTTTCCGGGTGTTCTTAGTTTAAAAGTCGTAGCTGTGCTGCGCACAGAAATCCCTTTTAATAATGTGCACAGAACATGCAAAAATAAGTTCATTTTCTCCCAGAACACACCCAGGGAAGCCTGGCTCTCTAACGGTTGGTGTTTTGTCTCCTCAGCAGCATTTCTGCTGTCCCCTCTATTCCCAGCATCTGCCTTCCACCCTGCGTCCACCGCCTGGGTCTTCTCCCAGTATCACCTTTCACATTCCTGATCCTTCCCCCTTCTCGCACTGCTCGTGTTTCCTGGGCCGCCGCAGGGTGCCGGCTCCTCGCTGCTGGGCTCCCAGCTCTTCTCTGGCTTCAGGGACCAGCTTGAGGGGGTGCGTGCTGACCTGCAGGAGGCCAGACGTCAGGGATGATTGCTGGGCTCATGGAAACCTTCCTGAAACTATCAAAAACTCATCTTGAAGTTCGGATCTTTTTGTAGCGTTCCTTACGATTCAGCCTTAATAACTGTGTAGAAGATAAAGCAGGAGGACGTGCTGGTGGAGTTCCTGGGATGCTCTTCTCAGTATTTATCTTTTTCAGAGCTCTTTCTGACACGCTTCATTGTCAATAATGATCAAGATATTTAGCTGATGAAGATATTTCTAACCTTTCTGTTTAAAATGCCCCTAAAATTAAAATGTGCACCTGGATCGTTCTGGTTTGGCTCTTGGAACTTAAGACAGGAGGATTTCTCTCCTGAGCTGTGGTTGAGGCTGACAGGGTTCGCTCTGGTGTGGCTCGGTGTGTGTGTCCGTGGGCCAGATGGGTGTCTGAGCTGCTGTAGCAGCATGGAAACAACCTGATCAAGGGGTTGCTCCAAGGACGGGCTGAGGGAGCTGGGGTTGTGCAGCCTGGAGAAGAGGAGGCTCCGGGGAGACCTTCCAGTACCTGAAGGGGCTTCAGGAAGGCTGGGGAGAGTCTCTTTCCAAAGGCCTGCAGTGACAGGACGAGGGGCAACAGCTTTAAATTGGAGAAGAGCAGATTTAGGTTGGATATTAGGACCAAGTTCTTCCCTCTGAGGGTGGTGGAACACTGGAGCAGGTTGCCCAGGGAGGTGGTTGAGGCCCCTTCCCTGGAGATATTCCAGGTGAAGCTCGAGGAGGCCCTGGGCGACCTGGGCTGGTTGGGGTGTCCTGCGGGGAGGTGGGAGTAGATGACCTTTAGAGGTCCCTTCTGGCCCATAGGACCTTTCTGTGATTCTAGGATATGATTCTGTGATACTGTTTCAGTGCCCTGCAAGGATTATGTGTGTCCTTGGGACTGTCCCATTTCAGCAGGAGGTCCTGTTCATCCCCTGCATGTGGCCCTTTGGAGGGCTGCTGATTTCCAGGTCCCCAGTTCTGCAAACTTCATTTGTGCCCTTTCTCTTACATCCTGCTCTGAGCACTTGACCATGGTGAGGCACGTGTGTCTGGATTCTCCTTTGGAGCTGTGATTTGTCCTCTTTGGTAGTTAGCATGGAATCACAGACTGAGTTGGGGTGGAAGGGACCTTGGAGCTCATCCTGTTTGCCAACCTGTCGTGGGCAGGACTATCTCCCACCAGACCAGGTTGCCCCAGGCCCTGTCCATCCTGGCCTTGAACCCCTCCAGGGATCAATCAATGATCAATACAGTATATTTGTATCTTCTGCAGATTCTTTCTGTGATGATTTTTCTTTGCAGGGCTAAAACTGTGACAAGGAACAGAGATTTTGGCTGTTCTTTGTTGGGGGTGGGAGAGCAGCCCCTGGTCTCTGTGGTGTGGGTGTGCGAGCACCCGCCAACCAGGGATCCCAAATCCTGGCATTAGCAAGTGAACTCAAATCCACTTGTGCTTTAGTTAGGATGAAAAAGCTCCCTCTAATATCTTAAGATAAATAGGTTAATTATATACGCATAGCAATGCCTCTGATGATAGAAGTATGGACTTTTCTGTTCCCTCTGCTCCAGGAAGTGCCAATTAGTGTGGGAATATATTCGATGGGATGTTTTTTCTATTATCACATCCTTCTCCCTGAATTGTGGAAAGTCCTTAACAGATTCCTTAGCATTGTTGGAAACCAACACATACTTGAGCTAAGCTCAACTTTCCTAGTGCCTCAGGTGGGGAAAATTGGATTGTCTCTGGATTTTGGATGCTTTATCATAGGTTTTATTCGTGGGATCATTCCTCAGGTGCAGCTGCGTCGGCAGGACCAGACTGAGAGTGTTGGTACCAGGAGTAGCCGGGCTCTCATCTTCAATTAAAAAATAAACTTGGTGATCAGTATTAAAAGCGTTAACCATCGTTTGAAGTGTCCTGTGGGTGAAGCAGAAGTGGTACTGTGGTGTTCATAGAATCATAGAATCACAGAATGGTCAGAGTTGGAAGGGACCTTAAAGATCACCAAGTTCCAACCCCCCTGCCCTGGGCAGGGACACCTCTCCCTAGAGCAGGTTGCTCCAAGCCCCATCCAGCCTGGCCTTGAACACTTCCAGGGATTGGGGCATCAACAACTTCCCTGGGCAACCTGATCCAGTGCCTCACCACCCTCACAGCAAAGAACTTCTTCCTAAGATCTCATCTAAATCTCCCCTCTTCCAATTTCAAACCCTTCCCCCTCGTCCTGTCACTAGACTTCCTGACCAAGAGTCCCTCCCCAGCTCTCCTGGAGCTCCCTTCACATCCTGGAAGGCTGCTCCAAGGTCTCCCCGCAGCCTTCTCTTCTCCAGGCAACAGTGTTCGCGTACTTTAGATTTTCAACTCTCATTTAAAAGTGATTTTACAGATAAACTGTATTTTTGGTAGCAGGGTACGGGAAGAGTTGGTGTTTCAAAACATCAGCCGCATAATCGTACGTGTCTGAAATGTGATTCTCTGCTTTCTAATTATTTTGAGGTTTCATTTCATTTCTGCTAGAAAATCAAAGTTTCCTTCTGTCTGTCTTTTTCCTTCTGCAGAGTAAAAGATGCTGACTGCCCGTAGTAGAACAGATCTTCTGTGGAACATATCTCTGTAAATCTTCCCTAAAACTACCCGAAGGCATATATTCCGCCTGTGATGGACCCTCGGAGCACTGCTATGTTAGGCTTGGGTTCTGATTCTGAAGGGTTTGCTGGGAAAAGCCCCTCTGCAGTAAACATTGGCACGCTGGTGGGAAAAGGAGAAGTAGAGCTAGAAAGTTGCAGCAAGGAAGAAGACGAGGGCAAGAAGAAGAACCGGGAGGGAAACAGTACTGAGAATGGGAAGAATGATGCTCTGAGCGATGCACAGCAACAGTTTTCAGTGAAAGAAACAAACTTTTCAGAGGGAAACTTGAAACTGAAGATAGGTCTTCAAGCAAAACGAACGAAAAAGCCTCCCAAGAACCTTGAGAATTATGTGTGCCGGCCTGCTATAAAAACCAGCATCAAGCAACCAAGAAGGGCACCAAAGAGTGGGAAGATGACAGATGAAAAGAACGAGCACTGTCCTTCAAAACAAGTGAGTAGCAGGTTTCTGTGGAGCTTTGGAGGTCAGAGTAAACCTAAACTGGGTTTAAATGTTTCTGGCATCTCTGCAGGATCATGTTCTGCTACCTGTTTTTCCATGTAACCTCTGATAATGAAGATTCTGAAATTAGAAATGCCTTGATTTCATTTCCATCGACAGGAGAAAGTGCTGTTGCTCTTCCAGAACTTGCCAAGGTTGTTTTAACAGCGGGGAAAGGTAATTCCCGCGTTAACTTGAAGCGAACACCACAGGCGTATCTCTGAGAAGGAATAGTGTCATTTTTAGTCTCTTGTATAGAAGGAGGTGGGAGGGGGGTCTTGTCTCTGATTACATAGAATCATAGAAGGGTTGGAGTTGGAAGGGACCTTCAAGATCATGGAGTTCCAACCCCCCTGCCCTGGGCAGGGACACCTCCCACCACACCAGGTGGCTCCAAGTCCCATCCAGCCTGGCCTTGAACCCCTCCAGGGATGGGGCAGCCACAGCTTCTTGGGGAAACCTCTTCCAGTGCCTCACCACCCTCACACCAAAGAACTTCTTCCCAAGATCTCATCTCAATCTCCCCTCTTGCCATTTAAATCCCTTCCCTCTTGTCCTGTCCCTCCCCTCCCTGACCAAGAGTCCCTCCCCAGCTCTCCTGGAGCTCCCTTCACATCCTGGAAGGCTGCTCCAAGGTCTCCCCGCAGCCTTCTCTTCTCCAGGCTGAACAGCCCCAGCTCTCTCAGCCTGTCCTCACAGCAGAGCTGCTCCAGCCCTCTGAGCATCTTGGTGGCCTCCGCTGGCCCCGTTCCACCAGGTCCATGTCCTTTCTGTGTTGAGGACTCCAGAGCTGGACACAGGACTCCAGGTGGGGTCTCAGGAGCTCAGAGCAGAGGGGGACAATCCCCTCCTCTTTTGCTGCAGCCCAGGCTGGGGTTGGTTTCTGGGCTGCCAGTGCGCACTGCCAGCTCCCGGTGAGCTTCTTATCCATGAGCACTCCCAAGTCCTTCTCCTCAGGGCTGCTCTCCAGCCATTCTCCACCCAACCTGTATTTGTGCCTGTGGGGCTGTGTATTCGGATTTATTTTCCTTACCTGTTAGAACCATCGTTTTCGGTGTGTGTCTTAAACAGACACTCTGCAGGGAAACTATCAAGCAGTGTCTGAAAAGTAAAAAAGACTTTTCCAGATGTGCTATAAAAACAACCTGATGATAAACTGCGTGTAAATGCAGTGGATTGAGAGAGGTGCCAGGTATTTTCCAAATGGAACGAGATAGCCCTGCCTTGAGGATGTCTTGTTCTTGTGATCTGCATGATGTAACAAGTAAGAGCAGCAATAACAGATAGGGAAAATAGGATAAATGGCAAGAATTATAACTGTAGTTGCATAGGCACTAAATTTTAGGAATGTTTTGTTGCAGCATGCTCTGTTTTCCAACACGTGTATGAGTTTTGTGAACTAATTAACTGTGAGACTATGCCCTCCACGCTGTTTCCTCACAGCACATACCTGCTGATTTAAAGGTGAAGCTTTTCCCGTTATTTTTGCACCTCTCTGTGTTTATCCCTCCCAGTTTTTCTTGTGTCCTTGAGTAGCCTCCTTCAGTTTGGCACCGTATGATGTAGCAGGGGATGGTGAGACCGTGGGAGCCGGGACCCTTCCTCTGCCTGGGCTGTATGTTCGTGGGTCTTCTGCATCAGGGGTTCCCAAGACTGAAGGTTTTTCATTTTTCCAGCCTGTCCCCTATTCATAAGGCCACGTGCAGAAATCTGGGCCAGCATTCCTCCTAAGGGAGCCGTCAGGAGAGCTGGAGAGGGACTCTTGGTCAGGGAGTGGAGGGACAGGACAAGGGGGAAGGGATTTAAATGGGAAGAGGGGAGATCGAAATGAGATCTTAGGAAGAAGTTCTTTCCTGTGAGGGTGCTGAGGCACTGGAACAGGTTGCCCAGGGAAGTTGTTGATGCCCCATCCCTGGAAGTGTTCAAGGCCAGGCTGGATGGGGCTTGGAGCAACCTGCTCTAGGGAGAGGTGTCCCTGCCCAGGGCAGGGGGGTTGGAACTGGATGATCTTTAAGGTCCCTTCCAATTCTGACCATTCTGTGATTCTATATCACTTTTTAATTCCAGCTATTCTGAGTGGAGTTACTCCTGCTCCTTGTTTGGCGAAGAGCCTACACACTTAGGGTTGAGAAGAGCAGATCCTGTGCATTAAATTTGCATTACTTAAAATAGTTTCAAATCCCTGACTATTCACTTTGGATACCCTGCTCTCTCCCTCTCTCACTCAAATTGTACTGAAATGGTTTTCAAGTTGTTTAACTTTGCGTGTTCCCCGCGGCTGCTCTGGCACTTTGGCTTGTTAAGAACTGAGGTTTTACAGCATCCTCCAAATTTTGAGCAAGTGTGATTAAAAAGTGGCTTTCCAGAAAGAAATGGCAAAGGTGGTTTCAAACTATTGCATGTTTCCAACAGAGCACTCGAGGGATTTTATCTTTTTTTCTTACTGCAATGAAATAAAGCGTATTTTAACACTGCAAATTACACGTGAGAAAATGAAAACGATCCTTTAATCTTTCCTTTTGAGCGAGAGGAGGGGAAATAAAGCAAATATATGATCCATTCTGGAGCAAGATGTGGCAGTACTTTGAGCTGTGAAACTGAACTCTCTGTACTTTTAAAGGAGGAATCAAGAATTTGAATGAAGATTTAGCACTTGCAGTACGCTCAGTTAGCCCCTGGGACAGAAAGAGAAGCACTGGAAATCTCCTGGGAATTCCGGTGTAAAAATTAAAATAGTAGGGAAATACTTTGCACTCCCATCAGTGACAGTTGCATTTCTTTCTAAGCTTAATACTGAAAGGGCTCTAAAAAACCTGGGGAGTCTCTTCAGTTCTGTGGCTGCCCCATCCCTGGAGGGGTTCCAGGCCAGGCTGGATGGGGCTTGGAGCAACCTGGTGTGGTGGGAGGTGTCCATGCCCAGGGCAGGGGGTTGGAACTCCATGATCTTGAAGGTCCCTTCCAACTCTGACCATTCTGTGATTCTGTCTCTGGACTGAGAGATGATGGGTGGGTGAAATGGGGAACTTTATCTTGAAAGTTTGTCCTCCAGAAACATGTAGAGAAAAAGTCTTGTGAAGAGAAACTCATAGAATAGCAAAGAGACTCCAAGAAATGGCCAAGGTTCCCAAGTGTTAAGAGAACCATATTTTGAAGTTATTGCAATAGCAAAAGAGTATTACATTTGCTTTTTGACATTGAATATGAAATTTGGATTTCTTTCCTTCAGAAGAGTGTCCTGTGCCAGCCAGACTGCATGGCTGGGGACCTTTGCTGGGCCTGCAAACCTGAGCCTTAGACGTAAAGCTGAATTTTGCTTCTGTTGGTTGTAGCCCAGGAGGTGGAGGAGTGGTTCTCTGGGCTTGCAAATGTCACCAGTGACATAGCAAAGTCTCATTATTAAAGTTCTAGAAAATAGGAAGGTAAGAAGCGATAGTTACAGCCTGCTCAGCCTACTCTAAGTCAGGAATAGTCACAGTGAAAGAGTGAAGCAAGTTGGAACATGCCCTTTTGCTCCGTCCCTTCTCTTTGGGAAACTGCTGAGTGCAAAATTCTGGAGTTCTTTGTATTGCCCTGGGTTATGTGGGGAAGCTCGACAGGAACGTTTCCTGATGGAATCACAGCTACTAACTGAAAGTTTTCAAGCAAAAAAAATAACAGAGCTAAATAAGTCTTTTTCCCCTTTCCTAAAGTAGAGCTTTTTAACAGCTTCGTGCCCAGATGACCCCTGCCCTCTGGAAGTCAGAGGGATGTAGAACAGGTCTAGAAGCAGCAGCAGCCTGAAGTGCATGTGTGTGTTTGCAGAGGCACTGGGTGTGCGGGAGGGATGAAACACCTCGGAGATCATACAATCATGAATGGTTGGAGTTGGAAGGGACCTTCAAGATTATGGAGTTCCAACCCCCTGCCCTGGGCAGGGACACCTCTCCCTAGTGCAGGTTGCTCCAAGCCCCATCCAGCCTGGCCTTGAACCCCTCCAGGGATGGGGCAGCCACAGCTTCTTGGGGAAACCTCTTCCAGTGCCTCACCACCCTCACAGCAAAGAATTTCTTCCCAAGATCTCATCTCAATCTCCCCTCTTCCAACTTAAAACCTTTCCCCTTTGTCCTTTCCCTCCACTCCCTGACCAAGAGTCCCTCCCCAGCTCTCCTGGAGCTCCGTTCACATCCTGGAAGGCTGCTCCAAGGTCTCCCCACAGCCTTCTCTTCTCCAGGCTGAACACCCCCAGCTCTCTCAGTCTGTCTTCTCCATCCCTCTGACCATCTTGGTGGCCCTCTGGACCTTTTCCAACAGATGGGGCTGTGTATATTTATTTCCTGTGAGCTGTTTGTTAGTAGTCCTCACAAAACTTTCTGCATTTAGGCTTTCTTGGATGTAAACCTGTGTGTTTGTTCAAGTTGAGCAGTACAGCGGGGACAGAAGAGGGACCTGGACAGCAGGAATACGCCGGGGGGCTGGTAGAAAACCACAGGGCCCGATCCACCTTTGCAGAGCAGGGCTTGGCTGTGGCCACGTTGGAGACTCTGTGACCCCTGCTGGCCTTTGTGTCTCCCCTTCCCCATTGAAGGAGGGTTGGTTTGTGCAGCACAAGTTATTCCAGGGAAGCGTGGCACTGTTTTTGTCTGCAGCGGGGCAGGACGCAGCGTGGGCCGCCCCCCGCCTCCCAGCTGGGCGTTCTGTGAGCGCCGGGGCGGCAAAGCTGGGGGGGAAGTTCCTGAAATGTGATGCTCCAGCATAATTTACATAAAATTGCAGCTACCACAGAAAAGCTGGGCTGAGTGCCAGCCTGTTCTCCACAAAGCACGGGCTCTCCTACACCACAGCTTTAAAACCAGTAACCGATACGACTTGGTGGGTTTTCTCCTGCTACGGCAGCACGGTGGGAGGCGTCCTGCCCCAACTCGTGCTTGTGGCCACCTTACCCCAGAAGGAGAACTTTGCTCACTGACATATTGCTGTTCTTGTGAAATCTTGTTTATTTCCTGGCTGGGAGGGCAGTGAGCAAAAGAGCAAGGGGGATTTAGCTTCTGGTACCTCGAGGATTTTAGTGTGGCCCTTGTAAAGAGCCAGGCAGTGATGAAGGGTAGGCTGGGACATACAGGTTGGCAGCCCAGNAGCTGTGGCTGCCCCATCCCTGGAGGGGTTCAAGGCCAGGCTGGATGGGGCTTGGAGCAACCTGCTCTAGGGAGAGGTGTCCCTGCCCAGGGCAGGGGGTTGGAAGTCCATGATCTTGAAGGTCCCTTCCAACTCCAACCATTCTGTGATTCTCTGATTCCAATGCATTATTGTTAGCAGGTTTTTTTAATATCATTTATATTTGAGGATTCAGAGCGAGTTTAGGTTCCCTTAACAGCAGAAAAGCTTTAACATGTCCACTGAAATATATTTGCTTTAAAGTCAATAGGATCATGAAGCACGTGTTCATGTAGTTACCCTGTTATCAAAAGCAGATATTAATGGTCTCAAAAGATAATGTGCTACTCAGAGAGAGTCTTTGTGCTCTGTTCCTAAAAGTTTTCTCTTTTTTTTTTTTTATTAACTTCTAGGACCCTTCAAAGTCGTACAAGAAAGCTGGAGAAGTTGCAACAGTTGAATTACATGTGGAAGAAGGTACACAAGTAGAAACAAATCCTTTATCTAGGAAAGTTTCCCCATTGCACTCTGAAATGACAGATTATATAAAGTCATCTCCTCCGACTCTTATCAGTAGCCATAATTCTGACCTAAAGGATAGAACACAAATTAACGGAGCAACGACTGTAACAGAAAAATTGGCTCAACTTATTGCAACTTGTCCTCCTTCAAAGTCTTCCAAAACAAAGCAGAAGAAGCCTGGAAATGGAACTGCCTCTGGTTTGGACTCTGGGAAGAAGCTCCCAGGAACCGTAACTGCAAGTGGGTTAGTTAATAAAGATTTGGTAAAGAAATTGCCCGGCTCTGGGATCGCCATTGGGTTGGTTAACAAGGACTCAGGGAAGAAGCCATTAGGGATTGGAGGTGCAGCCGTTCTGGTTAACAAAGACTCTGGGAAGAAGCCACAAGGAATTGGCCCATTAATCGGCGTGGTTAACAAGGACT
Organism: Thinocorus orbignyianus; assembly: GCA_013400375.1. Lineage (NCBI taxonomy): Eukaryota > Metazoa > Chordata > Aves > Ciconiiformes > Thinocoridae > Thinocorus > Thinocorus orbignyianus. The sequence continues at coordinate 27,126 of VXBW01006441.1, forward strand.
CTGGGAAGCGGCCCCCAGGAATCAGCGCTCCGACCAGGGCAGTTAGCAGTGATGCCGGGAAAAAACAGCCGGTGACCAGCTCTGCAGTTGGATTGATCTGCAAAGATGTTGGGAGGAAACTTCCAGGTATTGGCCCTCCAACCGGCTTGACAAATAAGGAGCCTGTCAAGAAACCGGTAGGGATCGGCACTCCGGCAGGATTGATTAACAAGGACGCTGGGAAGAAGTTGTTGGGAATAAGTAGTCCTACGGGATTGGTTAACAAGGATCCTGGGAGGAAGATGCCAGGGACTGGCAGTACGACGGTTCTGACGAACAAAGACTCTGGAAGGAAGACACCAGGGATTAGTAGCCCCATAGGACCAGTAAACAAGGACTCTGGGAGGAAGATGCCAGGAATCAGCAGTCCGGTGGGATTGATTAGCAAGGACTCTGGAAAAAAGCCACCAGGAATTTGCAATCCAGTTGGTTTGGTTAACAAGGACTCTGGAACTCTGAAAGCGGACTCTCTTTTGCCTGCCTCAGAACCCTTTAAGCTTCCTTGCAATTCAAACCTCAGTAGCCTTGAAAGCCATGAGACTACAGATTTACTGAAGGAAAATCCCGCTGGCAAAACGTTTGAGAAGCATATTATGAGACAGAATAAAGACAATATCTTGGAAAAATTTTCCATTCGGAAAGAAATTGCCGACGTAGGCAAAGAGATGTTTAATGAAGGAATCTGCGTTCCGCAGGATGCTTACTCCACCAGTGAAAAAGGGATCTACGAAACATCCAAGCATGAAAAACAGCCTCCTGTGTATTGCACTTCCCCAGACTTCCGAACAGGAGGTGCCTCAGACGTCTCCACAGCAAAATCCCCGTTCAGTGCAGTGGGAGAGGGAAATCTCCCATCGCCTTCACCCACGGTGTCTGTTACCACCTTGAACAGGAGCCTCTCGACAACTGTGTCTTCACAGTTGGCGTCGAACTCCTTGCATTTAAGTTCCACGGCGGATCTCTTAGAAGGCATTTCGGATCAGATGGGCAAAACGCAGTTTTCTTCTGACAGCACCCTCCTGAATATCAACAGAACCTTGAGCCACCCTCTGAGCACCGACTTTAAAGGTGCTGACAAAGATTTAAACGACTCAAAAGCTGCTTACGTAGAAACTTCAAGAACTAGTCCTCCTGCGGGGAAAAAGCCCATTTTAGCAGCTGAAACGAGCATTCATGCTACTGTCACCCCTTCGGTAGTTAGTTTTACCAGCTTGTTTAGCAGCAAGCAGTTCCTAAAGATTGGGGCAATAACGGCGTCGGAGAAATCCTGCCAAGGAGCAAAAACTCTGAGTGCTGCTCAGCAATCAAAACCTTTAAAGAAAAGGAAAGGCAGGAAACCACGGTGGACTAAGGTGGTGTCGAGAAACACGTGTCGGCCTCCAAAGGGTCTCGAACTAGAAAGGTCAGAGCTTTTTAAAAACATTTCCTACAGCGCACTGTCAAGCAGTAATTTGGAGCAGGCCAAATTCCTAAAAAACATAGGATCGTCTTCGTTTGTGGAGCACGAGTTTGTCAAACATCAGTTGCCAAAACTGAATGAAGGTAGTGGGCAGTCTCTGGGACTGTTAGCTGAGACTGACAAACAAACTCCAAAGTTCTACAGTACTCACAAACAACCCTCTAGTTTGTGTGTGTCAGATGATTTCTTACCTGACATGTATAAACCCAAAAGAGGAAGACCAAAATCCAAGGAGATGCCAGAGCTGGAAGGTCCCCCCAAAAGAACCCTAAAGATCCCAGCATCAAAAGTCTTTTCAGTGCAGTCAAAGGAAGAGCAAGAACCTCCAATTTTACAGCCTGAAGTCGAAATTCCCTCCCTAAAACAGAGCTTATCAGGACAGCCTTTTCCTAAAAAGAGGGGGAGGCCTAAAAGACAGATCAGGTCCTCAATTAAAATGAAGCCACCTATTCTGTCTGTGGCACCTTTTGTTGGAACTGATAACTCCAGCAAGATAGAGGCTGAAAGCGATCAACATCGAAGCGGGGATTTTTTTGAGAGAAAGGACCAGCTCCGAGGGCCAGAAGAAGCCCAAAAACCTACTCTTTGTAGCATGAGTGATTTGGAAGTAGACTCAGACAGAAAAGTTGCCAAGAGAAATAATGGACAGTTAATGAAAACAATTATTCGAAAGATCAATAAAATGAAAACTCTGAAGCGAAAGAAGCTTTTGAATCAGATTCTCTCCAGCACAGTGGAACCAAATAACAAAGGGAAAGTGCAATCGAAACTCCACAACACGGTGTCAACTCTTGCTGCCACGTTTGGTTCCAAATTAGGCCAGCAGATAAACGTCAGCAAGAAAGGAACGATTTATATAGGAAAAAGGAGGGGAAGGAAGCCTAAAGCTGTCCTGAACGGTATTTTAACGAGCAGTTCTGCCAGCTTGACGGTTCTGGAGAAGTCTGCCCAACAAGCTCCTGGTACGTCTCTAGAGCAAGTACTTCCCCATTTGCTGCCTTCCACAGCTGATAGTTCTGAGATCCTTCCTTCTCCAGTTTGCTCCCAGTCGTCTGCGGTCAGTGGGGGCCAGAGCCCCGTCAGCAGCGACGCGGGGTTTATTGAGCCCAGCTCGGTGCCCTATTTACACATCCACTCCAGGCAGGGCAGCGTTGTGCAGACGCTGGCCATGAAGAAAGCTGCTAAGGGGAGGAGGAGATTGTCTCCACCCACCCTCTTGCCAAACTCTCCTTCTCACTTGAGCGAGCTGACGTCGCTGAAAGAAGCCACTCCGTCCCCGGTAAGCGAGTCCCACAGCGATGAGACCATTCCCAGCGACAGCGGGATCGGGACAGATAACAACAGCACTTCGGATCGAGCTGAGAAGTTTTGTGGGCAGAAGAAGAAAAGGCATTCGTTTGATCACGTTTCCCTTATCCCGCCCGAAACTTCCACCGTTTTAAGTAACCTCAAAGAAAAGCATAAACACAAATGCAAGCGCCGCAGCCACGACTACATTAGCTACGACAAAATGAAGAGGCAGAAGCGGAAAAGGAAAAAGAAGTATCCTCAGCTGCGAGGCAGGCAGGACCCAGATTTCCTGGCCGAATTAGAAGAATTAATAAGTCGATTGAGCGAAATCAGAATAACCCACAGGAGTCACCATTTTATACGCCGAGATTTGCTGCCTACCATTTTTAGGATAAATTTCAATAGTTTCTACACCCATCCTACTTTTCCTTTAGACCCTTTGCACTACATTAGAAAACCCGATTTAAAGAAGAAGAGGGGCAGGCCTCCAAAGATGCGGGAGGCCATGGCAGAGATGCCCTTCATGCATAGTCTCAGCTTTCCTCTCTCCGGCACCGGGTTCTACCCCTCCTACGGCATGCCTTACTCCCCCTCGCCCCTCGCCGCTGCTCCCATAGGCTTGGGATACTATGGCCGGTACCCGCCAACTCTTTATCCTCCTCCACCTTCTCCTTCTTTTACTACCCCTCTGCCACCACCTTCCTACATGCACACGGGCCATTTGCTTCTCAACCCCACCAAATATCACAAGAAGAAGCACAAACTCTTACGCCAGGAGGCTTTCCTCACCACCAGTAGGACTCCGCTGTTGTCCATGAGCACCTACCCCAGTGTTCCACCCGAAATGGCTTACGGCTGGATGCTGGAACACAAGCATAGGCATCGCCATAAACACAGAGAACATCGTTCTTCTGAGCAGCCCCAGGTCTCCATGGACACTATCGCAGCCAATAGCTCTTCCAGAACGGTTCTGGAGTCCTTGAAGCGCTACAGGTTTGGGAAAGAGGCCGTTGGGGAGAGGTACAAACACAAAGAGAAGCACAGATGTCACATGTCGTGTCCACATCTGTCACCTTCCAAGGGTTTGCTAAGCAGAGACGAGCAGTGGGTCAGGAGAGAACCTTCGGAGTCCAATTCGTTAGCGCTGGGGTTGCAGACACCGCTGCAGATAGACTGCTCAGAGACTTCCCCGGGCCTGTCCTTGGGGGGATTTACCCCGAGCTCCGAGCCAGGCAGCAACGACGAACACACCAACCTTTTCACAAGTGCAATAGGCAGCTGCAGAGTCACAAACTCAACCAGCACCAACGGACGGAGGAAATTACCTGACAGCCCCGGCCTCTTCAGCGCCCAGGACCCCGCGCTGAATCGACCTCTCCGAAAGGAGCCCCTGCCTTCCGTGGAGAAGGCGCTGCCGCCGCTGGCAGGTAAGGCAGCTGGAGTCGGGCCTCCTTTCCTCTGGGTCTCTGGCTCTTCCACGTTGTGCCAAAGGTGCTAGAAAAGGAGGAGGGTGAGTGTAGCTTCGGCTTCGTAGGAATCTTTCTTGCCTGGAATTTCGGCGCTGCTCTTGCGTTTGCTCCGGGGTGTCCCTGTTGTGGCAGAGCCCTGCTGGGTGCAGGGTCTCCTCTGGGGCTGCCACGGGCTTCTCCAAGTACCTCTTCCCACCAGATTTATTTGTTGAAGCAGTGTATGAAGTTATGCTAAATATGGTTTTCTCCTGAAAAGTTCTTTTAACTTTTCTGGAGGGACGAGTTGAAATTTCTCCTGATCTCTGATACTTTAAAAACCACCTTTCTGTTTGTTTTGAAGTTTGGGTGGTTTGGTTTAGAGTAGCTATTGGTGCTGCGGTTGTAACAGTTCTCTAAGAAAACGTTTCCTTTTTCTTTTGTAACTCCTTTTTAAGTTATTTTGATAATCTCGGCCACAATATAGCGTTTGATCCCTGACTTGGGGCCTCTGGCAGGACACGGAACAGTTGCTAAATGATGCTGGGAATACCTAAGACCAAGCCTTGCAATGACTGCTCTACTCATGATTGGGGAAGAGAATTTTTCCATGGAAAGAAAAATTCAGAGTGCTGGGTCACCAAAAGGGTTAAATTTGGCTCCGAGGAGTGAAGAATTGTTTGTGGTAGCTCGTGCAGTTCTGGGAATTTCCTGAGGTTTTCCATTACAGTGAATTATCTGCCTTTGAGTTTTTATGAGGAACAACCTAATTAAGAGAAAAAGCGGAGATGGTTGAAGCTGAAACCTGCTGGTATAGGCTTGGAATCACCGTCCGAGGGGTGGTTTGACTGGTTCCTCAAATGCTGTGTCCATGTTGAGTGTTTCATCCCTCATGGAAACCAGCGGGTTTTCCTGTGAGAGTGGCTCCACTCAGTACCCGTGTCCTCGGGGAGCTCCTGGTGCTCATCACGTGTGTGCACTGGGTGCAGGGCTGGAGCCCTCAATATAGGAAGGACGTGGACCTGATGGAGCGGGTCCAGAGGAGGGCCAGGAAAATACTCAGGGGGCTGGAGCACCTCTGCTCCGAAGACAGGCTGAGGGAGGCTCCGGGGAGACCTTCCAGTACCTGACGGGGCCTCCAGGAAGGCTGGGAAGAGTCTCTTGCCAAAGGCCTGCACTGACAGGACGAGGGGCAATGGCTTCAAGTTGGAGAAGAGCAGATTTAGGTTGGACATTAGGATCAAATTCTTCCCTCTGAGGGTGGTGGAACACTGGAGCAGGTTGCCCAGGGAGGTGGTTGAGGCCCCTTCCCTGGAGATATTCCAGGTGAGGTTTGAGGAGGCCCTGGGCAACCTGGGCTAGTTTGGGGTGTCCTGTGGGGAGGTGGGAGTAGATGACCTTTGGAGGTCCCTTCTGGCCCATAGGACCTTTCTGTGATTCTAGGATATGATTTTGTGGGGGGTGTGTGGTGTTTTGGGTTGTTTTTTTCTCTCTGTGTTGGACTCGATGATCTCAGAGGTCCCTTCCAAACCACGGAGATTCCCTCATTCCCTCCACCCGCCCTCCCTTCCCTCAGGCAGCCGAGGGGCGGGTTTGGGGCCTGGGCCTCCCCGGGGCCTCCCTGCTCTTGCGGCGCTATATCGCGATAGCGGCCCCGCTCCACACTTTCCCGGCGGGATCTCGGCCTTGCTTCCCGCTGCGACTCGGTGCCCGGGGGGGACTCGAACCGGCGGCTCCCGGGACGGGCGGGCAGTGGCGCCCTCTGCCGGCAGCGCCGCGCTCCAGCCCGGCCCTGGCGGTGCGGGCTCCGGTCCCGGTATCGTAGAGACCCCTCCGGGAGCTCCGTCGGGACCTGCCCGGTCAGCACCCACTCCGGCAGGGAAACGGACGCTGGATGGAGGATCTCCGCGGGATGAAGACGGGCTGCCGGCAGGGACAGTCACTGGCAGCTCCGCCAGCCGAGCTCCCCTCGCCCCTGCAGCACGCTACATCCCAGAGCTTATTCCTGCTTTATAATTCTTTTTCTTTTCTCTGAGGTCCCCGTGTATTTGTGTTAACCCACGTTTTAGGAAATCATAGAATCAATGGTTGGAGTTGGAAGGGAGCTTAAAGATCATCCAGTTCCAACCCCCCTGCCNNNTCCATGTCCTTTCTGTGTTGAGGACTCCAGAGCTGGACACAGGACTCCAGGTGGGGTCTCAGGAGCTCAGAGCAGAGGGGGAGAATCCCCTCCTCTTTTGCTGCAGCCCAGGCTGGGGTTGGTTTCTGGGCTGCCAGCGCGCACTGCCGGCTCCTGGGGAGCTTCTCATCCATGAGCACTCCCAAGTCCTTCTCCTCAGGGCTGCTCTCCAGCCATTCTCTCTCCAATGGCAAGACAGGATCTCAAAGCAGATTTTTTGAAAGATTTCTGGAAAATCAGTTTGGTGCATTCCAGGATTCTCCCATCATCTTGCACCTTCAGATCTCCATTCAGGTCATTTTCCCAGGTGCTAATTTGTGGCTTTGATTTAGAGCGTGAGTTCGTCGCCCTCTCCCTCCTTTCTTTAGAGTCAGGGAGGAAAGAGATCAGAGCTGAAAAGGGCTCATTTCTCACGAGGGATGTTTCAGAAGGAAAGAATGAAAATCTATTTTTAAGTACACATTCTAGATTTTATCTTCTGCAGATATTCCTGCTGTGCATGTTCTCATCGCACTCTGCCAGATGCATTTTTGCCTACCAAGGTTTTTATACTAATACCTGAAATTCAGATATCTCAGCATTTTCCTGCATTGCAACATGCAGGTTTTTCTGTGACATACCTCCAACCTTTGCTTTCAAGAGTAGCCCCGAGAAGCTGTGGCTGCCCCATCCCTGGAGGGGTTCAAGGCCAGGCTGGATGGGGCTTGGAGCCACCTGGTGTGGTGGGAGGTGTCCCTGCCCAGGGCAGGGGGGTTGGAGCTCCATGATCTTTGAGGTCCCTTCCAACTCCAACCGCTCTGTGATTCTGACCTGCCGGGCACAGGGTTATGGGCAACACGAAGCCCCAGTGGAGCTCACTCACTCGTGGTGCTCCCCTGGCACCAATCTGGGGCCCAGTACCATTTCACCTCTTGGCTAATGGTCTGGATGAGGGATGGAGTGTGCCCTCAGCGAGCTGCAGATGATGGAGTGTAGAAGGGATTCTCCAAGTGATTGTGCCCCTATTCAGGGGGACTGTCACTGGCCGGTGGAATGGGCTGGAAGAAGCATTAGCAGTGGGCTGTGTGATGAAGAGGAGGTTGAGGGTGATGATTATTCCCCTCTACTCATCCATCCCTGACGAGACCACATCTGGAGTTCTGTGCCCACCTCTGAGTTGTGGAGTATTTGTCTTTGAAGATGTTGAAAAGCCAGCGGAACGTGGTGGCCCTGGGCAACCTGGTTGCTCTGGTTGCTTGGGTCTAGGCTCTAGACCAGAGTCTAGTTGACTCTGATTTGAGCAGAGTGGTGGGTAATCTGCAGAGGATTTTTGTCCAAACTCAACTGGTCTGTAAAAATTGAGAAGTGAAGCTGGGGGGTTTGATGGAAAGTAGGAATATAGGGGGGTTGGGTTTTTTTACATAAATATGCTCATAATATTAAGTGACTTTTCCTCATGGCTTGTTTACTGTCCTCCCTGTGCCATTAGCCTGTGAGAAATTCCTTCTTGATGGTCCCTTTCTGTCCTTCTCCACCTACATGCATCACAGCAAGGAAGCATTCCTAAAGCTGAAAAAGAGTAATCTTAGTTTGAATATTTAGTATCTACAGTGTGTTGTGTCGGCGCTGCCAGACTCCAATGATTTTTTTTTTTTCTTTTGTGCATTTCTCTTCCCTCATCTGCTTTTCAGGCACTTTGCCAACACAGGACAAACCTTCCCAGAGGCAGTCGGAGAGCACAAACTGCAGCCCTTCCAGAAAGAGGTCAACATCTGAGAGCACGTCTTCCACAGGCAAGTAATATTTCACAGAATCACGGAATATGGGTTTGGGTTGGAAGGGACCTTAAAGACCATCCTGTTCCACCCCCTGCCCTGGCCTGGACACCTCCCACTATGCCAAGTTTTTGGTGGCCTTATTTTTGGGTCCACTGCTACTACAGAGAGCCCAGTCAGTGGTGCTGGGAGAGCTTCAGCAGCAGTAGTGTGTTCGTGGAGATACCGAGTTTTTCCACTTAGATTTTTAGGATCCAAATGCTGCAGATGTGGTTGTAGGATAGGGAAACTTGCGCTGGCACTTAGAGAAGCAGCAGCATAGCTATGGCAGGATGGAGTTTGGTTCCTCACCAGGTTAGTCTTTGTGAACTTCAATGCTTTAATGCTGGCAAGACCTGTGATGCCGCCAAGATGCTCAGAGGGCTGGAGCACCTCTGCTGTGAGGACAGGCTGNTTGAATTAAATGAATAGAATCATGGAATTGTCTGGGTTGAAGGGGCCTTTTAAGATCACCTGGTCCAACCATCAACCTCACTCTGATAAAAAACAACAACTCCTGGCTAAACCTTCAGAGCAGAGATGCTCCAGTGCTCTGAGCATCCTGGTGACCCTCCTCTGGACCCGTTCCACCAGCTCCATGTCCTTTCTGTGTTGAGGACTTTGGGTGATCTTTAAGGTCCATTCCAACCCGAACCATTCTGGGATTCTTTCAGAGTCATTCACCTGGTCAGGTTTTCCAGCGATTGCCGTTAGCCATTGAGCAGTGGCCTGACAAGTGTGTTTCTCCATTCCTTTTGTACCCTGTAGGAGAAACATCATTCTTAGGAGGATTTTTAGGACGTGTTACGCTGATTCTACCTCTTTTAAATCGTGCACTCTCTGAAGCACATTTTCATTTGCTCTTGCAAATGCATGACTTTGGAATCTTAATGAGGAATACATTTCTCCAGAGTACCACGCTCGGACTTGTGAGCAGCAGGACTAGAGAATTTGTCTTTTAAACTGTTTGTGCTTTATCTTTGCCAGCTAATGCATAATCTCCCTCCTGTCAAATGACAGAAACCCTTTTATATAAAAAAAAAATACTCTTGTCTTCCCTTTAACACTTACCTTCACACTAGTGCCTGCTCTTCAGTCGACAGCCTGGGACCCGCCAGTTTAAGTCGATCTAATCTAAATAATTGGCCACAATTACAGGAACATTTTGGAAATGCTAATGTGCAATTGTGATACATTTATGAGAAGACAGCATCCGTTCTAGTCCAGAAAAGAACAGGGTTTCTTCTGATTAAATGTTATCACTACGAGCCAGCAGGGCAGCTTTGGGAAGCTCTTACTTTGGAACAAATCCCTTTTTAATACAGTATAATCTATACGGTTGACCTGGAAATTGTCTTTTTCAAATACCAGTCTGCAGCTCTGAAGCATTTAACCAGCAGTTTAAAAAGTGAGATTGAACTTTACTTCCCGTACAAATTAGCCTTTCTCTTTGGCCCCAATATTTTGATTTACCTTTAACTAAGCCTGTACTTTGTTGCAGTCCGTTCTGTCATTATTATGCTCACAAATTCAGCCCATCATTCAGCCCAGAAACCAGCCCCATCCTGGGCTGCATCAAAAGAAGCGTGAGCAGCAGGGCCAGGGAGGGGATTGTCCCCCTCTGCTCTGAGCTCCTGAGACCCCACCTGNTTGAGATTAGATCTCGGGAAGAAGTTCTTTGGTGTGAGGGTGGTGAGGCACTGGAAGAGGTTTCCCCGAGAAGCTGTGACTGCCCAATCCCTGGAGGGTTCCAAGGCCAGGCTGGATGGGGCTTGGAGCAACCTGGTGTGGTGGGAGGTGTCCCTGCCCAGGGCAGGGGTGTTGGAACTCCATGATCTTGGAGGTCCCTTCCAACTCGAAGCACTGGAACCACCACAGCTCGGTCCTGTTCTGCCATTGAAGAGCAGCGAGGGGGTTGTAAAAGTCTGTCAGTCCATCCAGCTGTGGGTATCTCGGTTCCTGGGGTCCGTTATGGTACACGTCTGTCTGTCTGTCTGCCTTTCAGTGATGGGAGCCCCAGCTCGGGGAGCGAGGCTGGCGGCCGCTGTGGAGGACCCCGTGGACAGCTTACTGCAGCGCATGGCGCAGCACGACAGCCAGGCCACTTTGGATAAAACCTTGGAGGCCGTCATCGCCAATGCTTCTGCTCCACCATCAGCCAGTCCTGCTCGCACCCACAGCCGGGAGAGAGCTCTGGGAAAGCAGGAAAGCCTCGTGGTCCCAGCCATCCCCAACAGCGACAGCATCTCGCGCCTGTCGGACAGACTGCCCAGCAGCTATTCCCCACACCACCTCAAGAGGAGCGTGGTTGAAGCCATGCAGCGCCAAGCTAGGAAAATGTGCAATTACAACAAGATCTTGGCAACAAAAAAAAATCTGGACCACGTCAATAAAATCCTGAAAGCCAAAAAGCTGCAAAGGCAGGCACGGACCGGGAACAACTTTGTGAAGCGCAGGCCGGGTAGACCCCGAAAATACCCGATGCAGGCGGTGGTTTCCATGCAGGCTTTCCAGGCAGCTCGGCTGGTCAGTCAGGAGTTAGAAAAAAGACAGGAAAGCAGCAGTCCTTTACACCTTGGACCCGATACCATCACGGATGTGATCGAAGCCGTCGTGCAAAGCGTCAACTTGAACACGGATCACCGGAAAGGCTGGAAGAGAAAGAGGTGGCTTGCGGAGGAGCAGGCCAGGAAGAGACAGAAGTCTTTGCCAGAAGATGAACAGGAGAGCAATAAGAGGTAATTCCCTTACGGTTTTGTACCCTCAGTCTTACAGTTTGAGAAAACTCATAACAATTTATTGTGGTGCAGACAATTATAAAATATATATATATATA
>VXBW01006441.1:38193-49660 GCA_013400375.1 Thinocorus orbignyianus
TTCTGTGATTCTATGATTCCATCACCCCATGGTCCCTCCCCACCCAGGAAAGGGGAGTTGGGGAATGCAAAGACACAAGAGTGTTGAAATGGAAAAGATTTAATAGAATACCACTAAATAATTAACCACAATACTAAAGAACCAATATTAATCCTGACACTGATAGAAGATTTACAAGAATTATACTCAGCCAGTTTTATCAGGGGGAAGCTGTGAGCTCCCAGCAGGGACAGCAAATGTCAGACACTGCGGGTGCAACGGCTTCGGGAGGAAGGGAAGGGTTCAGGGGTCCGGCACTGGCACAAGGAGTTGTCTGGACACACTACCATCAAGGGAGAGCCAGCTGCAGAGCAAACTTTTCTAATTTATATTGAGTGTGATGTTGATGGTATGAAATAACCCTGTTGGCCAGCTTGGGTCAAATGTTCCTCCTCATCCCTGTGCCTGGCAAAGCTCAAAAACACTGAGACCTTGAGTCTCCCAGAGCCTGGCTGGCCATAAGGGAAATATTTTCACCAATTCAGACACTAGAGTGTTCTGAAAGTGCAATTTTCCCAGCATCAGAAGAAAAGTTAGTCCTGAGCCTCTCAACCCAGGACAATCTCAGTATGGTCATTATTGAGTTTATAATGTTTTGCTCCATGAAGGAATCCTGCAATAAGGAGCTCTGCTTTTGTTACAGTTGTTCTTATTGAGAAATTCAGTTTAGAGGGAACCAACGTGTCTGTTTTAAGTATGCTGAGGGTCTGCCTGAGTTACTGAACACACCCCAAAATGGGATGGGGTCTCAGGTCATCTGCATCTGTTGGGTTTATGCTTGGATCTCAAGTGAAGCAAGTTCCATGGTTGTCTCAGTGAAGAAGACTTTGAACAAGTTGGTACCGGGGTTACAGCAGAGACTGTTCCTCCCTAGTTTGTGGAAGAGGGAACTGTAAGAGTTGGAAGTGCCCTGTGGGAATTCAAAGAGTTTTACTCCTCTGCCTTACAGACAAATTAGAAGCAGCACAGAAGGTCAGGTGAGAGCAGATGATATCCAGCAAGTAAAGAGTAAAGCCGAAGCAGCAGGGAGGAGTTGAGGGTCACTCTGCAGTCACTGGCCAGCAACCTGTCTCCGGTCTAATCTTCATGTGCTTCTCCCCAAAGGCATGGATAGAAACAGATCAAACTTCTTCCAGGAGTCTTCCTTCATGTTTTTTTGGAATAGTTTTGAAAAATAGCCACCCGTTTGTGGTTGGGAAATGAATGCTGTCATAAAGGCATTTGGATCCAGGGGATGTTGCTGGAACCACGTGTTCGCAGGGTGGATCGGGTGCCTCTCCTGAAGCCTAAGAAAAGGTTTGGCACGGACTATTTTTAGAGTACAAAAGCAGATCGCATAAGCCACTGCCTAAATTTCTCAACTGAGACTCCAAAGGATAAACATTAGCAGTGCAAACAACATTCTTTTTGTAATGATTAATAATAACATTACTATAAAAAGAGCCTGCGTTTCTTATGGCTGTGCTTCACCAGCGCTTCATCATGATCATTCAGCTGCATTTTTTTAAGCAGCTGAGATCTAGTCATTCAGAAACATGATATTTTTTTTCTCCTGACCACGTTATAGAGAGGAATAACGAAATATGGAAAGATAATCTTTAATCTTTACTTTTTCTTCCAGTTTCTCTGAGCCGGTAGTTGAACCTCCCAGTCCACACGATGCCCTTGGGAAACCCCAGGAACCTGAAACCACTGAACAGCCTTTGCCTCCTCTAACCCAGCGTGAGAAAAAAGCCCCTCGACCCCCAAAGAAGAAGTACCAGAAGGCAGGGCTCTACTCCGACGTGTACAAAACAACAGAGTAAGTAACACCACTGAAAAGCTGCTGTCTGATATTCCCATGTCTCCTTTCAACCCGAGCTGCTACTAATGAGTAGCTGAAATAAAACCATCAACTTAATTCAAAACAAAAAAAAAGGCGTGCATGGTAATTGTCAGAATCTGAGCCAGTGAAGATTTGAAATGTAACCCCAGTCAGAAAGCAGCCCGGAGCAATCTGCAAGTGTTTCTGATTATTGAAGAAGGTAAGAGAGCTTCATTCCACAATGCTAACGATCAGGGCAGTAAAAATGCTGGGAAAGCTGGAGGTGTTTGGGTGCTGGAGGTGTTCGGGTGCTGAGTAGAGTCTCTACATAAAAGGGGCCACTGGGTTTCCATTTTTATTGACTGCTGACAACTGGTCATCCTCTGCCTGAGGGGAATTTCAAATATGCCCCCTGTTCATCTCCTTCATTTTCTGTCAGATATTTAGAGTAAAAATCCAGCATCCTCTTAGGTTTCTTTCTCCACCAGTTGGCTCTCAACCTCATGTCTGTCTCCCATTCCTCCCAACCAACCCTCTTTTGCTTCCATTTGGAGTTACATAAGTTTTCTGTGGCCGTTTGAGCAAACGTGTTGGAAATCAGGAATTTGCTCTTCTCTTCTGACCTGATCTGACAGATTAAGAGGTGAAAATATTTTGGCACCTTCCAGCTGGAAGTTGGGCAGAGAATGGCTGGAGAGCAGCCCTGGGGAGAAGGACTTGGGGGTGCTCATGGATGAGAAGCTCCCCAGGAGCTGGCTGGGCGCGCTGGCAGCCCAGAAACCAACCCCAGCCTGGGCTGCAGCAAAAGAGGAGGGGATTCTCCCCCTCTGCTCTGAGCTCCTGAGACCCCACCTGGAGTCCTGTGTCCAGCTCTGGAGTCCTCAACACAGAAAGGACATGGACCTGGTGGGATGGGGCCAGCGGAGGCCACCAAGATGATTAGAGGGATGAATTAGAGGGATGTCCTCTGCTGTGAGGACAGGCTGAGAGAGCTGGGGCTGTTCAGCCTGGAGAAGAGAAGGCTGCGGGGAGACCTTGGAGCAGCCTTCCAGGATGTGAAGGGAGCTCCAGGAGAGCTGGAGAGGGACTCTCGGTCAGGGAGGGGAAGGACAGGACAAGGGGGAAGGGTTTGAAATTGGAAGAGGGGAGATTTAGATGAGATCTTAGGAAGAAGTTCTTTGGTGTGAGGGTGGTGAGGCACTGGAACAGGTTGCCCAGGGAAGTTGTTGATGCCCCATCCCTGGAAGTGTTTAAGGCCAGGCTGGATGGGGCTTGGAGCAACCTGCTCTAGGGAGAGGTGTCCCTGCCCAGGGCAGGGGGGTTGGAACTTGATGATCTTTAAGGTCCCTTCCAACTCTGACCATTCTATGATTCTGTGACTGTGTTGTAGACTCTTAAAAATGTTCCAGAGAGCGCTGGGAGGCTGCTGGGACAGGGTATTGGTAGCTTCTCTTTCCATAGTAGAATGAAGGCATCAATGAAAGGATCAAGATGCTGAGGAAGCAAGAAAGATCTGGGTCTGATCCAAGTGAGACTGCTTGCATAGTTTGAAAGCAGATGGGCTAAAATTTTTAGCACTTGGCTGGTCTGTCGCTGGTAAGCAGGAGTCATGCAGCAGCATTCAAGTATTGGATGATAAAAATGAGGTCTGTTGGCTTGAGAGAGGACCTGAGCAAGGCTTCTGCTTTTCTTTGTCATTAACTATTAGTTCCAGCCTCAGTCCTGGTAAGCCAAGGGAGGACCTTGCTTTCCTAGGCAGTGAGCAAACATGGGATTTGAAAAATTGTGTGGCTACAGCAAGTGAAAGTTGGGGTTTGTCGGTATTGTGGGAGATGATGGAATCAAGTTCGCCACCCCTGGAGAAGGCTGTGACAAACAACCCTCCCTCTCCCATCGCATCTTGTGTTGTGGTTCCCTGGAAGCTTCAAGAGGTCTGGTTTGGGCTTCCCCTTTGCCTGTTGCTCCACGTGCTGGGTTCTTCCCTTGCACAGATGCTGGTGTTTTGAGATGCTCTGTGAGAACAACCAGGAACCGTCACCATGCCGAGGAAACAAATGGTGCCTCCACCCTCAGAGCCACCTCTGCGTGGGTGTTCCAACACCAATGCTGAGACAAGGCACGGGAATGTCCAGTGGGGCAGGGACAAATCCACGGCCATCTCCATTTGGGTGTCTTGTCTTCCAGCAGGGTGCAGTGGGAAGGGCTGATCCCACTATTCCTTCGTCCTGGCACCGACTTTACGAAGTTGATCCAGCAAACTAAAGCAGCAGAAGAATTGTCACTTTTTTCTAACTCAATTTTCTGCTGATTTAACTTGCTGTTCCGGTTCTACTGCACGTGTCTGTGCAAGAGGAGAGCAGAAGGTCACGTTGTTATCCCATTATTTCCATAACTTCCTGCTGTAGGAGTATGAAAACATCATCTCAGTGGAGAAGAGAAACGCAGCTCTGTTATCGCACGGCACCCTCTAGCGCTGGTACAGCTCAGTGTTAGTCACAGTCACCCTTCAAACAATCCCTGCATTCTTTTTCCACAGGTATTCCCTATTTCTGGCAGCAGCCTTCATTCTCAGACATTTCTCTTGCCTGATGTTCTGTGGGTTTTGCAGTGACGGGGGTTCCTCGTTCTGATCTTTCTTTCTTTTTCTCTCTCACCCACAGTCCCAAGAGCCGCCTCATCCAGTTAAAGAAGGAGAAGCTGGAATACACTCCTGGAGAGCATGAGCACGGGTTGTTTCCAGCCCCTATTCACGTCGGTGAGTACTTCTCCTGTGTTCCAGTTGTTGGGAAACAAGTGTCCCACTTAGGTGACGTGGAAGTACTCTGGGCTTCACAGTCTTTCTGCCTGTCTCCCTGGTTTTTTCCTTTTTTTATTTCCTTGCCTTGCCAGGTTACTCATGTCTTTCAGCACAGGCACTTTGCCAAGGATCATACTCTTCTGGCTGCCTTCTTCAGTGCCAAAGTTTGTCTCGAGAGGCTTGTTCTTTTTGGGCTTCATGAACTTTGTTCTCATTTTTTGGTCACCCTAAGAAAATACCAGACTGCTTTAAAACCAGCTTTAGTTGCCGTAATACTTTTACTTAAATGCAGTACTTTTACTTCTCAAACTGAGAGTAGAGAAGCCAAAGAGAGTTCCCACCATTTGTTAAATCTCAAAAACTAAGCACACAATAATAAGTTCCCCCCCTGTCCCATTGCACTTAATGATGTCTGTCTTCACACCTGGATAAAAATGAGGAAGAAGGAAAAGCTCAGTCGTTAGATAAGTTTTTATTTCATCCCTCTTTTGAGGTCTTAGGCAGAGCAGAGCTGAGGTTTAGGGTTTCCTCTTTACCTTAACCTAAGGCCAGCATGAGCGTGGGGAGCTCTGGGGGATTCATGAGTCCAGTTCTGGACTGGGCTGCCTGGAGGGGATGGTTGGGAAGCCCCAGACTGACATTTTTGCAGCTCATGGCATTTCCCAGGAGATACCAAGATCGATTGACTTTTCAGGTCATTGTTCAGCTTTTGAAATGCTGTGATTTCTGACAAGTAAGAAGAGAGTTTGGGCAATTCCACGATGTTCAGTAGGAATATTTGTCCCACCAAATACAAACGTTTCGTGGGTTTGTCTCCTTTAACTGAACTTTTTTTGCTCCATACACAACGTTTGACTCTCACGGAGAGTCTTCACAAGCAAAGAGTTTGACAGATCCCTGTGGATCGGTAACCACAACACGGGTTTGGGAACGGAAGGCATTCATTTAAACTCCCCAAAACATGACCTGTCTTTTGGGTCTTATAACTGTTTCCTGACTGAGACAGCTGCCAGGGCTAAGTTTGCTCTGCCACCATTCTATGATTCTGTGATCTATGAATGTGTGGGCCGAGTCTGAATTCATTCTTCAGTCTCTTGGTAAAGGTCGTAGGAACAGGCTCGGGTACTATTTTCCAAACTAATTTGGTTTCTTTCGAGTCCAGTGATGTGATTTGCCACCTGGCAGGAGCGGCGCCTGTGGATTGTGTTCTCTGTCCTCAATCCTCGTATTCACACGGAGGCAGGGAAGCTCGGGAGAAAGTGTGGACTTTGAGATTCCTCCACCAAAGTTCCTGGTGTTTTCCTGGAAGGCACAGAGTCATATTCAGCTCCATCAGTTAATTGCTGCTGTCCCTTCGTTAGCTGAGGCTCAGTCTCCCCCCACTCCCTGCAGGTGTTGGCTCTGCTCCTGGGGATGTTGGGGATTGATGGCACCCGGGATTCCGCCACCCATTGAGGAGGAGGCAGGTCCCCTCTGCCACTTTCCTCACCAGCCAGCTCCCACCCATGCCAGCATTTTCCCTCGCTGGCTGTGGAGCTTTCATCCCAAACTGGGAAGCAGAGGAGAACACAAAATCCAGCGTCGTGGAGGGCTCTTCCCTGTCCTGCTGCTGACAAACACAATGTTCTGGGAGGATTCTGCTCTTCTGCCTTTCCGACGTCGAGAGGCCCTGGCAGAATTTGGCAGGGAGCCTGGGAGCTGCTCGTTTTCCTCTTGGGGCGATGGGAATAGACGAGTGTGTGTGACTTACAGACCTTTTTTTTGTTTCAGGAAAGTATCTCAGACAAAAGAGAATTGACTTCCAGCTGCCTTACGACATCCTCTGGCAGTGGAAACACAATCAGGTACAAGATCCAAAGTTCCTGCCTTGCCAAGGTGACGGGGGGAGCCTTAGAAAGAAAAGAGCAGGACTCGTAGATGAAAGCTGTTCAACCTGGAGAAGAGAAGGCTCCGGGGAGACCTTGGAGCAGCCTTCCAGGACCTGAAGGGAGCTCCAGGAGAGCTGGGGAGGGACTCTTGGTCAGGAAGTCTAGTGACAGGACGAGGGGGAATGGTTTGAAATTGGAAGAGGGGAGATTGAGATGAGATCTTAGGAAGAAGTTCTTTGGTGTGAGGGTGGTGAGGCACTGGAACAGGTTGCCCAGGGAAGTTGTTGATGCCCCATCCCTGGAAGTGTTCAAGGCCAGGCTGGATGGGGCTTGGAGCAACCTGCTCTAGGGAGAGGTGTCCCTGCCCAGGGCAGGGGGGTTGGAACTGGATGATCTTTAAGGTCCCTTCCAGCTTTAACCATTCTATGATTCTCTATCCAGGATATTGAGGAATATTCTTGTTGCTGCCACCGCACGAGGAAATAAAGGATTTGCCTATGTATTTAATGTGAAGAATTCCCATTATTCCATCTCTTTCAAAATAGCAATCCTAGGGGGTTCTGCTGAGGAGAAAAAAACACACAAAAAGGCATTAATTTTACTGCAGACTTTTATTGTGGTAGCATGCCTGCTCTCTGCCGTGGTCTTCTTTTAGACACGCCTCGGGAGAATTCAGATGTTCTGCCAACAGCACAGAGACATTTCAGGCCTTATTTTTCTTGGATCAGTCCCAGCAGAGTGGAATTTATTTTTCACTTGGAAGCTGAAATTTTCATACTGAGGGGGAAAAAAAAAGAAAGAAAAAAAAAGAGAAACAGCTTATTGGGTTGGTTCTTTTTCAAGAGCTGTAAATATGTGCAAACCTAAAAATAGGACTATTTCTTTTTCCCTGAGAAGTTTCCACCGAGTGATTTAACACGGGGTTTAAGGCTGGAGGATAAATCTGTCCCCAGCCCTACAGCAAGGGCGCTCCCAAAGGTGGAACCTTAAGCTTGTAAATAAGCAGGAACAGATTCCCAAGAGGTTGTGGCTCCAGCTGCTCTATCTGATCCCTCCAGTCCCGTGTCCAGCTCTGGAGTCCTCAACACAGAAGGGACATGGACCTGGTGGAACNGCCCATGGCAGGGGGGTTGGAACTCCATGATCTTGAAGGTCCCTTCCAACTCCAACCATTCTGTGATTCCAGCAGCAAATCTAAAGCAATGACCATGGATGTTTCAGCCATGGACGGTTTCTTGCCTTGCCTTGAAGAATACTTGCATCTGCTTCTCTTCTCTGTTCAATATCACAGAAATAATAACTGTGGGATCTATTTCCTTGCCTTTTTCCCTATCTGTCTGGAGTATTGAATCCCCTGGCAGAAGCAGCTGTGTTTGCACAGGGGTTGTGTGGATTGGCCAGTGTCTCTTGCCTCATACCTTACTGAGGGCAGGCTGTTAACACAATAAATGTAAGCAAAATATGCAATTATTCACAATTATTCCTTAAAGCTTGTTTGAAAGGATGGAATATATGGGAAGTTATGAAATGTGGTCTGAGCTTCCCATTTCCCTCGGGTCTTCTCCATCTGCAGAGGAGGCCTCTCTAAGGAGAAGATGAATTTGTGTTTCTCATGGTCACAGTCAGCACAGAATCAGGGAATTGTTTCGGTTGGAAAAGACCCTTGAGGTCATTGAGTCCAACTGTCTGGATAAACACCTTAATATTTCTTTTCTTAAGTGTCCACACGTGGTAATTCCTCTGAAGTAGATTTAATTCCTCTTCAGTGTTGAGAAGAACAGACCTGTTCGGGATGCTCTGTCCTCATCCATGTTACCCCTTGGGCTCTATTCAGAGAATGGGGAAATAATAGCCATAATATTGGGAAAACTCCTCAGCCAGCTCATTAAACCTAAGCCCTGCTTATTTGGGTACCTTTTTGGGACCTTTTTAGAAATGTGGTGGGAGCCTAAAGAAGAGAACACAGACGTATTTTCTAGTAATGGCTACAAAACTCTTAGGTATGGAGGGAACATGATTTCCCTGGTTCTTTGGGATAACAGATGTGCTGATACTGTATATTAAAATGTTCTTTCTCTTTTTTTTTCAGTTGTATAAAAAGCCAGATGTCCCACTTTATAAAAAAATCCGTTCTAGTAAGTAAAATCTTGTTACTAAAATGTAGTAACTGTGGAATCTGCACATGATGCCTCTCCTTTCTGTTGTCCTCTTCATCCTATCAAAGGCACTCCCACCCTCTTGGTTTTTTAGCTGTATGTAACTGGGAGTGAAAATATCAGAGAGAAATAGTCCTGTGTTTTTTCACCTGGAACCAATTCTTTTCCCCGTTTGGGGTTGTTTCTTTTTGTTTTTCTCCTCTCCAGATGTCTATGTGGATGTTAAACCTCTCTCTGGCTACGAGGCCACGACCTGCAATTGTAAGAAACCAGACGATGACAACGGCAAGGGCTGCGTGGAGGACTGTCTGAATAGGTTAGAAATGGGTTAGAAATACAGGACCGTGGGATGGGTTGGGTTGGGTTGGGTTGGGTTGGGTTGGGTTGGGTTGGGTTGGGTTGGGTTGGGTTGGGTTGGGTTGGGTTGGGTTGGGTTGGGTTGGGTTGGGTTGGGTTGGGTTGGGTTGGGTTGGGTTGGGTTGGGTTGGGTTGGGTTGGGTTGGGTTGGGTTGGGTTGGGTTGGGTTGGGTTGGGTTGGGTTGGGTTGGGTTGGGTTGGGTTGGGTTGGGTTGGGTTGGGTTGGGTTGGGTTGGGTTGGGTTGGGTTGGGTTGGGTTGGGTTGGGTTGGGTTGGGTTGGGTTGGGTTGGGTTGGGTTGGGTTGGGTTGGGTTGGGTTGGGTTGGGTTGGGTTGGGTTGGGTTGGGTTGGGTTGGGTTGGGTTGGGTTGGGTTGGGTTGGGTTGGGTTGGGTTGGAAGGGACCGTTAAATAAAGGTCACCTAGTCCAGCACTCAGGTTGATTGACTATGGTAAGAGATGATTTCAAGTCAACTAATAGTATCCTATGAGTTGGGCTGGATGTGATGGTTTAATAATATGGATACAGAGCATCCAGGGAAGCTTTCTGCTCTGCGTGTGCTCCCCTGCCTCTTCCTTCCAAGGAAGATCCCATGAAAAGCTCCTTTTGCTCTTTGAAGCGAGAGCCAGGCTGGGCATCTCGGTGTGAATTACACCTTGAACACCAGAAGCATTTTAACATGTTTTTTTTTTAAGAGAGGGATTGCTTTTCTCTTATTATTCTTGTCTTATACCTCTTCACCTTCCTTGAACTTCTTTGTTTTGTTTTTGCTTTTGTTTTAGGATGATCTTTGCTGAGTGTTCACCCAACACCTGCCCTTGTGGTGACCAGTGCTGTAACCAGCGAATCCAGAGGCACGAGTGGGTGCAGTGCCTGGAGAGGTTCCGGGCCGAGGAGAAAGGATGGGGTATTCGTACCAAAGAACCCCTGAAAGCAGGACAGTTTATCATTGAATATCTGGGAGAAGTTGTTAGTGAGCAAGAATTCAGGTAGAAATATTTCTTTCCTCCTTTAGCCCGGAAGGTTCAATAACTGACTTTAGCATCTCGTAGCATTGCTGGGGAATCCTTAGAAGGAAACAAGGGGAGAAGAAAAGAACCCTTTTCTGCTCACAGCCACCAGAAAGAAAGCTTAGAATTCAGCTTTTTTGATCAACCCATTTTTTTCTCAGTCAAACAGAGAGGAGTGACTTAGTGTTTGGAATCTGTCACCTGCCACATCTGCTCTGTAAATGCCACATAGAACGATTTGAGTTGGAAGGGACCTAAAAGATCAGCTAGTCCAACCCCCCTGCCCTGGGCAGGGACACCTCCCACCAGCCCAGGTTGCTCCAAGCCCCATCCAGCCTGGCCTTGAACCCCTCCAGGGATGGGGCAGCCACAGCTTCTCTGGACAACCTGTTCCAGTGCCTCACCACCCTCACAGCAAAGAATTTATTCCACATGCCACAAGCGAATGTGAATTTGATAGAATTAGGAGCCCTGCGCCAGGATTTGAACCACGCGAGCTGGAATTGAGGGGAGGGAAGGGAAGAGAAATGGGCTTTTGCAGGCAGGTGGGAGCATTAATAACCAGGGAAGGAATGAAACTGAACTGGATGTAGTGTCCCCGGATCATGGAGGCCAGAGGGACACGGCTGCTGCTCTCACAGCTCCATCAGGAGGCAAGTGTGGTCTCCTACAGAGAGATCTACTGACACTATGGACTCCTTGTGGGTGCTGTCTTTCTAAAAGGAAGAAGTAGCTCTCACCCATGGATGTCATTCCAGAAAAGGTGTCCGGTCCCAGATAACGCCAGGAAGGAGCTGATTGTTGCACCCGTGCATCCGTAGACACACCAAAGACTGTACACTTGCATTTTCTCTTCCATACACAGGTTACCAACATGAAATGTGTACAAATAGTCTGCAGAACCCAAAAGGGAGCATTCCAGAAGAGCAAATTTCTAAATTCTAATCCAAGCTCTGTCAGTGGCCTTGACTTATAAAAATAGGTATAATCCTGGTTTTCCTCCACCCCCAGGTGTACGGTTCTCTAAAACAGCAAAGATTATAATTGCTCTTTCTTCAAAACCCTCTGGGAGAATCCTCCAGCGCTATTGCTACGTTACTCCCCGTTTGCTTTGCAGAGAGGAGCAAAATGACAACTCACCTTCCCGTGTTGCTTCCTAGGAACCGGATGATTGAGCAGTACCACAACCACAGCGATCATTACTGCCTGAACTTAGACAGTGGGATGGTGATAGACAGTTACCGCATGGGCAACGAGGCTCGTTTCATCAACCACAGCTGCAACCCCAACTGTGAGATGCAGAAATGGTAAGAAAACTACGTTCTGTTTACTGGAAGACCAATATAGAATCAGAGAATGGTCAGAGTTGGAAGGGACCTTCAAGATCATCAAGTTCCAACCCCCCTGCCCTGGGCAGGGACACCTCTCCCTAGAGCA
>VXBW01006441.1:49668-63872 GCA_013400375.1 Thinocorus orbignyianus
TCCATGTCCTTTCTGTGTTGAGGACTCCAGAGCTGGACACAGGACTCCAGGTGGGGTCTCAGGAGCTCAGAGTAGAGGGGGAGAATCCCCTCCCGTGATATACCAGTGCCTGAGATAGGGATAACCAGATCATCTCAGAGAATCTGGTCTAAAAATAGGGAGGGGAGTCAAGCTGAGCAGCGTCAATGGTATTTACTGTCACACTTGCCTTGCAAAAGTGGAGTGGCGAAACCTTTGCAGTTGTTGGATGTTCTGGAGGCAGGATCTATGTTTTTTGCCAAGGCAAATCCAGCGTTGTTGTTTGTCAAGACTGTTAACCTGCTGGGAATTTGGAAGCCTAGATAATGCTGTCAAAGAATCATGATCATAAAATCCTTAGAGTTAGAAGGGACCTTAAAGATCACAGGTGAGGGCCTGAATCTTGGTGGTTGATGAGGGATTTGGTGTGAGAACCAGTGTTATTTGGAGCTTCTCTGTTTGAAGCAGAGCCCCCTGCTCTTTGTAAATGCCATAGTCACTTGATTTTAAGAGCTAAACGAGAGAACTGTGCTAATGAAGAAGAGGCAGAAGTGTTGCTTCCTGTCTCTAACACTTCCCACTAAGTGGCCAAAGACAATTTTCTTGTGAATTATTGGGAATATCTTCTTGTGTTTTCCCTGCAGGTCTGTCAATGGTGTTTACAGGATTGGATTGTATGCCCTTAAAGACATGCCTGCTGGTACTGAGTTGACTTATGACTACAATTTTCATTCATTTAACGTTGAAAAACAGGTAAGGATCGTGGTGCAAGACCTTGAAAAAACTCACCAAGGACAAAAGGTTCTGTAGGGTTGAAGGTCGATTACCAAACCCTCTTGTGTTGCGTTGGTCAGAACAGGGTGTGTAGAATATTGAGAGAGACTTGAAATGTGTTGTGTTCTAGTTAGAATAATTTCTCTTTTCCTTTTTTTGTCTTTTTTTTCCACCCCCAAAGCAACTCTGCAAATGTGGTTTTGACAAATGCAGAGGAATAATTGGGGGGAAAAGCCAGCGAATGAATGGACTTTCAAGCAAAAGCAACCAGCCTGTGAGCACCCACAGAAGACCTGGGCGGTCAAAAGAGAAAAGGAAGTCAAAGCACAAACTAAAGAAGAGGGTAAGTAGTGAAGGCAGCTGTTTTCATGGCTAAAGGTTAAGAGGGAACAGATTCATAGAATCACAGAAGGGTCAGAGTTGGAAGGGACCTTACAGATCATCCAGTTCCAACCCCCCTGCCCGGGGCAGGGACACCTCTCCCTAGAGCAGGTTGCTCCAAGCCCCATCCAGCCTGGCCTTAAACACTTCCAGGGATGGGACATCAACAACTTCCCTGGGCAACCTGTTCCAGTGCCTCACCACCCTCACACCAAAGAACTTCTTCCTAAGATCTCATCTCAATCTCCCCTCTTCCAATTTCAAACCCTTCCCCCTCGTCCTGTCACTAGACTTCCTGACCGAGAGTCCCTCCCCAGCTCTCCTGGAGCTCCCTTCACATCCTGGAAGGCTGCTCCAAGGTCTCCCTGGAGCCTTCTCTTCTCCAGGCTGAACAGCCCCAGCTCTGGAGAAGATGATTTGTGCCATCAGACCCAAAAAACTGTGTATTTGTATATTTGAAGCTTCAGAGAAACACTAGAAAGGAGCAGTACAGGCTCTGTCTGGGGAACTGCTGTTCCTGCTTTGCTCAGTTCTTGGCGCAGTTTTTCCCGTTTATTGGAACGATGTGTTTTCCAGAGGGGCCACATCCCGGAGGAACCCAGTGAGAGCGTGAACACGCCGACAAGGCTGACACCGCAGCTGCAGATGAAGCCCATGTCTAACAGAGAAAGGTAAGGACCCAATTTGGTGGGATTTATCCTCAGAAATGGGGCGTGGTGCCAATGTTGACATGATTTTTCTTCTGTAAGCATCATTAAATAGCTGAGCAAGCAGTTCTTAGTTCTCCTTGAACCAGCTAGTGTGGAATTCCTCTCCCCTGAGGAGAGAAGGTACAGAAGTGTACCTGGGAATATCCACAGGAGGAAGGTGAAGGGGGAATACTTTTCTAATTTCTCTAGGAATTTTGTGCTAAAACACCACGTCTTTCTGGTACGAAACTGGGAAAAGATTCGCCAGAAGCAGGAGGAGGTGAAGCACGTCAGCGATAACATCCATTCCACCTCCCTCTACAACCGCTGGAACGGGATCTGTCGGGATGACGGCAACATTAAATCCGGTGAGGCCAACACAGATTCCTCAGGTTGCCCCTTGGAGCAGGTGTGACATCCCTGTGGAATGTTGAAGCTCCTTCTGCCTAGAAATCAGCTGCAGAGTCACTGCAGGACCCGGCTGCCTTTTGAAATACTCGGAGGGAATGTGATAGAGAGAAAAATACGGATGGTTTGATTGTGTTGGGATGTCCTTTGCACAGCAGAGCAAGACAGAAGCTCTTTCACTATTTCAGAGTTGGAGGTTTGGTGGTTTTTTGGTGGTTTTTATGGGATTCTACAATTTCCTCTGAAACACTTCATGCTGGGTGGGGTTTTTTTAAGGATGAGAACATCCTACTCTATAAACCATTTGTCTGGGTTCCTTTGCGTTCCTCCAGCAGCCCCAATGTCTCAAGTCCTGGTAAAAGTTTTCCTGTTCCATGTTTTCACCAAGAGTGGTGTAAGAGAGGAGGAGGAGGAGGATGTTTAATATTTTCCATGGTTGGACCAGAGTAGAGAGGGGCTGTTTCCTGCTTTCTCTATCCCTAGAGCAGAAAGAGTTGCACTGACTTTGAAAATAGTTGTTTATCCTCAATAATTCGATGAATTTTAGAGAACAAAGCCTTTTGGCACGCAGTCAGGTACAGGAATGGGACAAAATAGGGCTATCAGGACAAAATGGATTAATCCTGCTCCAAAAATAGCACTCTATCTGTAGGACTAGGACTGTAATCTTCGCTGGATTTGGGGATTTGGTCCATGATCTCAGGTACACGAGGAATTGGGAAGTGTTTGGGGTGAATTAAATAATGGGCTTTATTTGCTCCAGCAACATCAAACACTTTGAGAACCAGTTTAACCATTTAGATAGAATCATAGAATGGTCAGAGTTGGAAGGGACCTTAAAGATCATCCAGTTCCAACCCCCCTGCCATGGGCAGGGACACCTCTCCCTAGAGCAGGTTGCTCCAAGCCCCATCCAGCCTGGCCTTAAACACAGATGAGCTGTAAGAAGCAAGAGACAACTTGGGAATAGGAAATTGAAGCCTTTAGCTGTTACAGCAGCTTGGAAAACGTGTTAGTAATTAGTGGTGGGGCTGCTGGATTGGAAAAGCTGCTGTGATTTGATCTTTGATTTCATTTTGTTTAGAGATGATCCTTTTTTGCCCTCTTTCAGATGTCTTCATGACCCAGTTCTCAGCCCTTCAGACCTCCCGCTCCGTGAGAACACGCCGCTTGGCAGCAGCTGAAGAGAATCTTGAAGTGGCTCGTGCCGCTCGCCTCGCACAGATCTTCAAGGAAATCTGTGATAGCATCATATCCTACAAAGGTGAAGGTGATGACACTCCTAAAAAACATCTTCCGTGGAGACTTTTTCAGCCTCTGCGACAAGGGATTCTGGATAGAAAATATTAGGGGAGGGGAGGAGTTTATTTCAGGATGTTAAATAACCTCCCA
The DNA here is from genome assembly GCA_013400375.1 of Thinocorus orbignyianus. Lineage (NCBI taxonomy): Eukaryota > Metazoa > Chordata > Aves > Ciconiiformes > Thinocoridae > Thinocorus > Thinocorus orbignyianus. The sequence continues at coordinate 53,331 of VXBW01006441.1, forward strand.
CCAGACCAGGTTGCTCCAAGCCCCATCCAACCTGGCCTTCAACACTTAGTTTGTAATGTTAGTCACTTGTCTTTTTGAAGTTTTACTCCAGTAAATGTTGGTAAAGTGTGTGTTCCTGTTACAGACTCCTCCAGGCAGGCTCTGGCAGCTCCCCTCCTGAACCTGCCCCCCAAGAAAAAGTAAGTCCTCGCTTCTCAGAGCATCCCATGGCTTTCTCTCATGGATTTGCACAGCTTTGATTTGCAAGTGCCAATGACATTGTGCTTGTGCTCCCCTGGTAGGAATGCAGACTATTACGAGAAGATCTCTGACCCGCTGGACCTCGCCACAATCGAGAAGCAGATCCTGACTGGCTATTATAAAACTGTGGAAGCTTTTGATGGGGACATGTTGAAGGTCTTCCGGAATGCAGAGGTGAGGAGCTCTCTGGCTTTAAAGCTGTTGTGTGGCCAGCAGGGTTGTGCCTTGATTTAACACCCTTGCTGACTTGCAGTAACAAAAAAAAGAGAAATATTTAAGAGAAAGAGAACTTTTGGTGATCTGTTTCTGACCAACAGACCTTGAGAGCAAGTCGTGGGCTTCAGCTCACCCTTGGTGTCCTTGGATTGCCTTAAGTCAGAGGGTCAGGAACATACATGAATTATAGAATCATAGAATGGTCAGAGTTGGAAGGGACCTTCAAGATCATCAAGTTCCAACCCCCCTGCCCTGGGCAGGGACACCTCTCCCTAGAGCAGGTTGCTCCAAGCCCCATCCAGCCTGGCCTTAAACACTTCCAGGGATGGGGCATCAACAACTTCCCTGGGCAACCTGTTCCAGTGCCTCACCACCCTCACACCAAAGAACTTCTTCCTAAAATCTCATCTAAATCTCCCCTCTTCCAGTTTAAAACCATTACTCCTTGTCCTGTCACTACACTTCCTGACCAAGAGTCCCTCCCCAGCTCTCCTGGAGCTCCCTTCAGATCCTGGAAGGCTGCTCCAAGGTCTCCCCGGAGCCTTCTCTTCTCCAGGCTGAACAGCCCCAGCTCTCTCAGCCTGTCCTCACAGCAGAGGTGCTCCAGCCCTCTGAGCATCTTGGTGGCCCACGAATAGCCGACCTAAAGCAATTTCAGTACCTTTTGGAAGAGGTACCTTGGTCTTCGGGGTGGGATGTGAGATACACGGACCTGCTGTTGGAGAGAAGGGAGCAGAGGAACGGGTGTACTCCACGCTTGTGGGTGCAGCTTTGTAAAGGGTGCACACAGACTGGGTGGGGAACACATTAAAAGCATCAAACCTGGAGAAAAAAACAACTTTTCTTTCATTGTTTTGTTTTTATTCAGAAATATTATGGCAGAAAATCTCCAACGGGGCGTGATGTGTGCCGGCTCCGGAAGGCGTATTACAACGCTCGCCATGAGGCCTCTGCCCAAATCGATGAAATCGTGGGAGAAACAGCAAGTGAAGCTGACAGCAGTGAGACATCAGTCTGTGACAAAGAAAACGGGCACGAGAAGGACGAGGACGTGATCCGTTGCATTTGTGGCCTCTACAAAGATGAAGGACTCATGATCCAGTGTGAAAAGTGCATGGTGAGGCAGGGGGGGCACGGAACGGAGCCTGCTGCTCCTTCTCCCTTCTCTGTAACCACTTGGACTTTCAGCAGCAGTTTCCATGTAGCTCCTGGCATTAATTACCTCTTCAGACCTTCATTTACCCTGGGAAAGAATTGAGAGATTCTGATTTCACTGAGGAAATGCATCTTGCATTTCCATACACAGGAGCTAGTGCTTCCTTGAAACTCCCAGCAGCTCCTCTCTTTAGGCAAATTATTTTCACCAGTTTGGGGCTTTTACACAAACACGGGGATCTTGTCTGTCTTCTGACATGGTCAGAAATAGAATCATAGAATCATAGAATGGTCAGAGTTGGAAGGGACCTTCAAGATCATCCAGTTCCAACCCCCCTGCCCTGGGCAGGGACACCTCTCCCTAGAGCAGGTTGCTCCAAGCCCCATCCAGCCTGGCTTTAAACACTTCCAGGGATGGGGCATCAACAACTTCCCTGGGCAACCTGTTCCAGTGCCTCACCACCCTCACAGCAAAGAACTTCTTCCTAAGATCTCATCTCAATCTCCCCTCTTCCAATTCCAAACCATTACCCCTCGTCCTGTCACTAGACTTCCTGACAAACAGTCCCTCCCCAGCTCTCCTGGAGCTCCCTTCAGATCCTGGAAGGCTGCTCCAAGGTCTCCCCGCAGCCTTCTCTTCTCCAGGCTGAACAGCCCCAGCTCTCTCAGCCTGTCATAGGCCAAAGAAAATGTTGAATTTCCTTTCAGAATCTTCTTTTCTTGCTTTCCTTAATATTTTTGGAGAAGAAATTTCCTGAATGAAATCCGTGGCAGGAATTTCTAACTGGGATGTGTTTGTTCCGTAGGTCTGGCAGCACTGCGACTGCATGGGTGTGAATTCGGACGTTGAGCACTACCTGTGTGAGCAGTGTGAACCTCGGGCTGTGAATAGGGTAAACAAAAAAGTCTCCTCTTCATTATTATGGTTCCAAACTAAAGCAGCTCTTGCATTTCTGCTTCTTGAGCTTGGCAAGGCCAGTGTGAGAGTCTCACTTTATAGTGTAGCTTCTTAAGCCTAAAATTGTCTAGGTTGGAAGGGACCTTTTAAGATCACCTGGTCTAACCATCCAAGATGACATCTTTGGCTTAGATGGAATCTAAGTGTCAGTTCCTCTCTGTCCACTTCTGCATATTTCCAAAAGGATTTCATCATAGAATCGTAGAATGGTCAGAGTTGGAAGGGACCTCAAAGATCATGGAGTTCCACCTCCCAGGTTGCTCCAAGCCCCATCCAGCCTGGCCTTGAACCCCTCCAGGAATGCGGCAGCCACAGCTTCCCTGGGCAACCTCTTCCAGTGCCTCACCACCCGCACACCAAACAAGTTCTCCCAAGATCCCATCTCAATCTCCCCTTTTCCAACTTAAAAACCTTCCCCCTTGCCCTGTCCCCCCACTCCCTGACCAAGAGTCCCTCTCCAGCTCTCATTTCAACCCCATTTTTGCACTGGTTATGGTGAACATCTCAGAATTTCCTTCCCTTTTTCTTTTCCATCCAGGAGGTTCCCATGATTCCTCGTCCCCACTATGCCCAGCCTGGCTGTGTTTATTACATTTGCTTATTACGGGATGATCTGCTGCTGCGCCAAGGTATGTGGCTGCTGAGATTTCTCCATCAGATAAGAACCTGCAGAGATTTCTTCCACCACCCTCTTTGAAATGCTTTTCTCTTTTCACAAGTAGGAAGCTGCACTCTCTGCTCTCATGGGAGTGACACGTAGTAAGAGTTCTCAGGGGCTGGTAACGAAGAAACCGTAATTATCTTTAGGGCTCTCCTCCTGGCCAGAGGAGGAGGAGGATGCTGAGCCAGCTTCTGGTCGTTAACATCTAGAACTAGCGTGTACTCCTCTCTCTTTGGTGTGCTGGAATTCTTGGAAAGTTCTTTACGGGTGTGTTCTGTGCCTTTTGCCAGGTGACTGTGTGTACCTGATGCGAGACAGCCGTCGGACTCCGGATGGACACCCCGTGCGACAGTCCTATCGGCTGCTTTCCCACATCAACAGGGAGAAACTCGATATATTCCGCATTGAAAAACTCTGGAAAAATGAGAAGTATGTCCAAGGCACCTCTTGGATTTGAGACATTCCATATCCCTACCTGACAAAGCACAGTAATTTGGGGGAAGGTTTGTTGTAGCTTAAAAATGCAGGACTGGCCGTGGGTTGGGTCCAAAGGCTTGATGGTTTCCCACTCCTCTCTGCTCGTGTTCCATGACAGGGAAGTGAAAACCTGCAAGGTTGGAGGTTTAAGCAAGGGGTGAGAGAGACAAGTTGGTGCAATTTCCTCGCTGCTGGAGCAGGCTGAGGATGCCCAGTGACCGCTGAGTTGGCTCAGCTGATGGTCACTCAGCAGAGCCACTAAGTGCTCTATCTGCCCCATAAACAGCAGCACAGCAGGAGGGCAGCATTCCCAAAAATCCCCCGGGGAGGATTTCCTCTTACTCTTCAGTAAGAGGGATCTTAAGAGGGATCAAGTTCATCGTCCAGTATTCATATGACTTTGCTTTTCGTCCTGGGTCACTGCAAAACTGGAACATGGCTGATTTGACACGGAGTAGAGGGTGTTAAGTTGTGTCTTTGGGCTTAGAGAAATGGCTTTGGGGTTTTTTTAACTTCTGTTTCCCTTTCCACCTGCAAACAGAGAGGAGAGGTTTGCATTTGGCCATCATTATTTCCGTCCACATGAAACGCATCACTCCCCTTCTCGAAAGTTCTATCACAACGAGCTCTTCCGGGTGCCCTTGTATGAAATTATCCCCTTGGAGGCTGTGGTGGGAACGTGCTGCGTTCTTGACCTCTACACCTACTGCAAAGGTAAGGAAACTGAACTTTTTCCTCTTAAATTCCTAGAATTTTAGAATGGTCAGAGTTGGAAGGGACCTTAAAGATCATCAAGTTCCAACCCCCCTGCTATGGGCAGGGACACCTCTCCCTAGAGCAGGTTGCTCCAAGCCCCATCCAGCCTGGCCTNTATAAATTGAACTAACTGCTGGGATTCTGAACGAAGGAGACAAACAAGGATGCCCCAGAATGGCTGGGACAGCGCCCTGCTTCTCTGCCACGTGTTCCCCTCCTGCTGCACAGTGAATCCTCTACATCTGATGGACATTTTTTTATTTTCCTCTTTGTTTTGAAACTGCAGGGAGGCCGAAAGGCGTGAAGGAGCAGGATGTGTATATTTGTGATTACCGCCTTGATAAATCAGCTCACCTCTTCTACAAGATCCACCGGAACCGGTACCCTGTCTGCACCAAGCCCTACGCCTTCGACCACTTCCCCAAGAAACTCACGCCCAAGAGAGACTTCTCAGTAAGTGTTTCTCCTCTTTGCTGCCTTACGTTTTAGTGGAAGACAGGGCATGTTTTCAGAGAGCTCTCGGCTCTCTCTTGATGACTGAAGCTTGGTTAAACCTGAGCAAGCTGGCACCTGAGCAGAGAGGGCTTGGATGAACCCTTGACTAGAAGAAAAAGTGACTGTAGAGAGACAACACACCCTTTAGAGACATTGAATGGGTGGTGATGTGTTTAGAGATTGTGGTTTCTGACTGAAATCTTAGGCACTCATTTCATTTAAGCCACTCCTGAGTGAAGGAAGTCTTAAAACTCACTTTTCAGTTGCAGTTCTGCAATTGTGAAATAATTGTGTGTGTTTTAGAGAGTCACACCCGTACGGTGCCGTCTGAGTTTGTTACCCTGTGTCAGCCTTGCCTTCCTTTGGTGTAATTACTCCCTCTCTTGATAAACTTGCTTAAAAAATTACACCTTTGAATAGGTGTAATTTCCTATTTCCATTGCCCAGCTCTGTCAGATAACACACTGCTTACTTTAGACATCATTCTCCCAGAAAATGGATGTCTTCCCAAAAAGCCAGAGGACAGGCAGGACAGGGCACTTTCCCTTCACATCTTCATCTGGACATCTCTTCATTCCAACTTGTTTTCCCCCCCATTCCATGGAAGCAGCAGCTCTTGCCTGTGCCCATCCTCCTGAGTGGTGCCGCTCTGCCTCTGAGCACAGAGGGGTTGGAGCTGCCAAATCTGCTGCCAAAGTGGGCACTTTCTGTTTTTTCCTGGAAGCAGAGAGAGTTTTGCAGGGAGTTTAGGGATGGTTCCAAACTTCTGCTGTGCAGAAAGCAAAGGTTATTTTTATCATAACAGTCTATGGCTTGAAATTTAGTGAGAACAGCTGAAAAGTCAGATAATAACTGGCTCTGATTTATCCTTGTTCCGTGATTGTGCCGCCGCCTTCTTCAAACCCGTCTGATGTGTGAGGTGTGTGACATTTCCAGTGTCAGATGGGCAAGACCTGTCATTGGTTCTTCCAGAATGGATCAGCACTTTCTTCCACTCTGAATTTTACTTGGTATTAACCACAATCTGTTTTGTTCTTACAGCCTCATTATGTACCAGACAACTACAAGAGGAACGGGGGCAGGTGAGTCTCACCTACCAGGTTGGTCGTTGTAAAAATCCCCCTTGTCTCATGTCCACTCTTTTTATCCCACCCATTTTCCCTGGGTGCTGTGTAAATAATAACTTGAAATTCTTGAAAGCCACCCTCGAAACTTTCAGAGATAAAAGGGAACGAGTGATGGGGGATTAGAACGTGGAGGCAGCCTTAAGTATTCCTTAATAATGAGGAATAAAGAGCATCGTCCTCCCTGCACCGAGAGGGGTGGGATCCCCAACCAGATTGTCCATGTTTGGGCTCTCTTTGAAAATGCTCATTGAGTGAATCAGAGAATCACAGAGTGGTTGGAGTTGGAAGGGAGCTTAAAGATCATGGAGTTCCAACCCCCTGCCCTGGGCAGGGACACCTCCCACCAGAGCAGGTTGCTCCAAGCCCCATCCAGCCTGGCCTTGAACCTCTCCAGGGATGGGGCAGCCACAGCTTCTCAGGGAAACCTGTTCCAGTGCCTCACCACCCTCACACCAAAGAATTCGTCCTAATATCTCATCTCAATCTCCCCTCTTCCAATTTCAAACCATTCCCCCTCGTCCTGTCCCTCCCCTCCCTGACCAAGAGTCCCTCCCCAGCTCTCCTGGAGCTCCCTTCACATCCTGGAAGGCTGCTCCAAGGTCTCCCCACAGCCTTCTCTTCTCCAGAGAAGCCATGGCTATTGCAGAAAAACATCCGTGAGCGCTGAGCTCAGTGCGTTTGGAAGATAAAACCTTTTCCAAATTGAAATTTTTGAAAAAAAAAGCAATTTGTTTCTAAAAGGCTGCATTTTACACTACGCAAACGAGGTTATGGGGCCGTAATCTCCTGCTGACAGGAACTGGTGGGATTGAATGCGTGCGTTTTGTGGAGTGATGGAGCTTCCAGAAAGCCCCCTGCCTGCTGAGGGTCCATCCCTGCCTCACTGCTCACTGGCCTTTCAGGTGAGTGCCTGAAAAACGATGATATTTAAACCCTTCTTTTTCTCCCAGATCATCCTGGAAAACAGATCGCTCCAAACCACAGATGAAAGACTTAAACCAAGAAGAAGATTCTCTTCCGCTTATTGAGGATGTGTTGGGAAACCAGGATCAAGCTTCGAACGAGATGCCCAGCCTGGAGGAGCCAGAAAAAGAGGCAGCCTCTAGTGAGACCTGTGAAACTGAGAAAAAGGTGGAAGAAAACACTTCGGAGCCGAGGCAGCTGTGCACTCCAGAGGAGAGGCGGCACGTCCAGAGAGAGAGACTTAACCAGATCCTGCTAAACCTCTTAGAGAAAATCCCAGGGAAAAACGGTGAGGTTTTAGGCTGTGGTAGCACAGCAGCATTTCTTCCGCAGACCCTGTTGAGGAAAGAAATGGTTTTGTCTGTATTAATTGCTGGTGGACACGGTTAATAATGAGCTTCTTCGCAGCAGTGTTCTCTCCTCCAGCGGTGGCGATTCCCACCGAATCTTGAATGAAATTTCTTCGGGCTGATGTTGCATTTCCTAGAATGTCTTTAGTAACCACAAAAACTTTCTGAAGACACATCCCGCCCCCATCGTTCCTTGTTTCCAACTAAGAAACTTAATGGACATCCCAAGAAAGACTGGAGAGAATTTGGAAAGTCTCTTTTGAGCTTTAAGGAGCTTTCTGTTGTGTTCTCAGTAAATTCTGTAGGCGTAAGAATAAGGGTGTGGGGGTTCCATGGGTGAAGTTTCTCCCTGTTTTTCATTTAAAGCCAGCCTGGAGTCATAGAACCTCGGAAAGGTTTGGGTTGGAAGGGACCTCAAAGACCACCCAGTCCCTTCCACCCTGCCTTGGGCAGGGCCACCTCCCACCAGACCAGGCTTCTCAAAGCCTGTAGAGGGAAAATCATAGAATCACAGAATGGTCAGAGTTGGAAGGGACCTTAAAGATCATCAAGTTCCAACCCCCCTGCCCTGGGCAGGGACACCTCTCCCTAGAGCACGTTGCTCCAAGCCCCATCCAGCCTGGCCTTAAACACTTCCAGGGATGGGGCAGCAACAACTTCCCTGGGCAACCTGTTCCAGTGCCTCACCACCCTCACACCAAAGAACTTCTTCCTAAGATCTCATCTCAATCTCCCCTCTTCCAATTTCAAACCATTCCCCCTTGTCCTGTCACTCCACTCCNCCCAACCTGTGTTTGTGCCTGGGGTTGCCACGTCCCAGATGCAGGACCCTGCCCTTGGCTTGGTTGAACTTCATGCCATTTGCCTTAGCCCACCTCTCCCGCCTGTCCAGGTCCCTCTGGATGCCATCCCTTCCCTCCAGCGTGTCAACCGCGCCACCCAGCTTGGTGTCATTGGCAGATTTGCTGAGGGTGCACTCCATCCTGTCTAAAATAGGAAAACTGTTCCTCATCTTGCCTTCTTTTTACCCAAATCCTGTGCTCTGTTGCAGCTATCGATGTCACTTACTTGCTGGAGGAAGGCTCAGGAAGGAAACTGAGGCGGAGAACTCTCACCATCCCGGAGAGCAGCTTCCGAAAGTGATGCCAGGAGAGGAGAGCCGTGGTCTCTGGAGTCTGCTACAAGGTCTGCTTGGAGGATTTGAGGGCAGGAGCCCAACCTCCTCTGCACCAAGCCAAGGAAAAGAGAGAGCAAACGGACAAATAGAACAAACAGTTAGCACTTAGATGGCTGGGTTGGCAGGTCGCCCTGCCCTGCTCTGCAGTGCTCTTCTGGTGTGTGTGTTGTTGGGCGTGCCTTGTGTTGATGTTAGGTACTGAGACACAAAACAAACAAAAACAAACAAAAGGACAAAAAAAACCCAACAAAAACAAAAAAACAAAACCTCGTGGTTATTGTCCAGGATGGTCAAATTTAATTTATTTTTGCTTGATAGTCCCAAAAAAAGAATTAAAAAAAAAAACAAAGAAAGAAAGAAGAAAATAATAAAAAGAATTAAAAACTGGGGAGGTTGGAAGAAGGATGAGGATAAGGATAAAGATAAGGATGAGGATAAGAATAAGGATAAAGAGGAGGAGGAGGACTAGCTTACCCCCATGAGAACATCCCCCGTGTTCACCAATTATCCTGGGATTGTACAGGATCCCGTTGGCACCCCCAGGGCCCGTGGCAGGGAGGGCAGAAGCAGCTGGGGAGGAGGCTGGAGGCCCCGGTGGCTTCAAACGAAAAGGCTGCCCTAAAGTTTGTGGCCTCTGATTTGCACAAGTTCCGAGAAGAGGGAAGTGGAGCCAGGCCTGGGAATGGCTGAGCCCGGGGGGGCCGGCACACACGGACCTTTGCTCTGTGCCAGGGAGAAACTTCCCAAAGCACCTCGGAGCCAAAGCAGGAGGTGGCTGGTTGAGGCACTTGAGGAGAGAGAGGGGAGGGAAGGGGCAGGCTGGGAGGGGTTTCACTTTTTTTCTGCCGAGAAATTTTATAAAAGCAAGTCAAATCCTTGACAGCACCATCGCTGGGGGGGGGTTGGGGGGGTTGGTGGGGTTTTTTTTTGGTCAGGTTGGTTTTTTTGGGGTTTTTTTTTTTTTGATAAGCTGTGGTTCTCGTGTGTCCAGTGTGTCGTGAGAATTTAAAAAAGCAAAAATCTGTTGAAAGCGAAAGGAAAAAGAAAACAAGCAAGAAAAAAGAAAAAAAAACTAAGAGAAAAAGAAAAAAAAACCAAGAAAAAAGAAAAAAAAACTAAGAGAAAAAGAAAAAAAAACCAAGAAAAAAGAAAAAAAAACTAAGAGAAAAAGAAAAAAAAACCAAGAAAAAAGAAAAAAAAACTAAGAGAAAAAGAAAAAAAAACCAAGAAAAAAGAAAAAAAAACTAAGAGAAAAAGAAAAAAAAACCAAGAAAAAAGAAAAAAAAACTAAGAGAAAAAGAAAAAAAAACCAAGAAAAAATGAAAAAGAAAAGAAAAAAAAAGGAAGCCTTCACTCCATGACCCGTTCAAGCAGTATTCAGAGCGAGTGTTTGTCGTGAACTGTAGAATCTTACCAACTGCTGACCCTGTTCTCTCGTGTTCTGGTTGTGCAGCTGCAAACGTCCGTCTCTTCGCTCAAGAGCCAGCGCCGCCCCGCGCCGCCCCCTCCTCCCCCTGCCCTCCCAGGGCCACACTGACCCCCCCTCTGAGGGTCTGGGGGCTGCTCCTGAGGGCTCTCCACGCTTCCCACCACATCCCCAAGCCCCTCCTTGACCTTCCTCCCCGCCGGGAGGGGGGACCCGGTGAGCACACGCTGCCCCTTGGTCGATGGCTTTGCTTCTTTTGTCCTTCAGACGTACACATGGCATAGACTGTCCTGTTTTAGGTGTTCTTCTAAGGAAAAAATTCCCAGTTTTTAATGTGCCAAGTTGTATATATCTATATCTGCTGCGTGGATGTAAAGCAATACGGTAGCTCCATGTTCCTTTTGAACGGACCAAGCTCGTCCTAATGTACATTTCTTGTTATTATGATAATTATTTTACTCTTAGTGGAACATGACTCATTCCATTAACTTTTACGTGTTGATTTCAGAAAAAAAAAAAGAGAAAGGGGGGGGAAAAGACA
>VXBW01006443.1:0-29426 GCA_013400375.1 Thinocorus orbignyianus
ATGGATTTGATGGATGGACCAGTGGGTCAATAAGGAACTGATTGTATGGGTGCACTCCAAGGTTTCTGGTCAACAGATAAATGTCAGTGGCAGCCAGTGAAAAGTGCATTTGGCAGGAGTGGGTACTGGGACCAGTGCTGCTTAACATCTTTGTTAGAGACATAGACAATGGGATAGAGGGCATGCTCAGAAAGTTTGCTGACAATACCAAGCTGTGTGGAGTCGTCAACATGCTGGAGGGAAGGGATGGCATACAGAGGGACCTGAATCAGCTTGAGAGGGGGGGCTCATGCAAATCTCATGAAGTTCAACCAAGCCAAGTGCAGGGTCCTGCACCTGGGACGTGGCACAAATACATCTTGGCTGGAGAATGGCTGGAGAGCATCCCTGAGGAGAAGGACTTGGGAGTGATGGCAGACAAGAAGCTCAATGTGAGCTGGAAGTGTGCACTGGCAGCCCAGAAAGCCAACCACATCCTGGGCTGCATCAAAAGAAGCGTGACCAGCAGGTCCCGGGAGGTGATTCTGCTCTTGTGAGATTCCACCTGGAGTCCTCTGTCCAGCTCTGGAGTTCTCAGCACAGGAAGGGCATGAACCTGTTGGAACGGATCCAGCTGAGGGCCACAAAGATAATCAGNAGGGCCACAAAGATAATCAGAAGACTGGAGCCGCTCTTCTATGAGAACAGGCTGAGATAGTTCAGCCTGGAGAAGGGATGGCTCCAGGGAGACTTTATTGCAGCCTTCCAGTATCTGAAGGGAACCTACAGGAGAGCTGGAGAGGGACTCTGTCAGGAAGTCTAGCGACAGGACAAGGGGTAATGGTTTTAAATTGGAAGAGGGGAGATTTAGATCAGATATTAGGAAGAAACTCTTTCCTGTGAGAGTGGTGAGACATGGGAACAGGTTGCCCAGAAAAGTTGTGGATGCTCAGTCCCTGGAAGTGTTTAAGGCCAGGCTGGATGGAGCTTTGAGCAACCTAGTGGGGTTGTATCCCTGCCCATGGCAGGGGGGTTGGAACTCAACGGTCTTGGTGCTCCCTTCCAACTCTAACCATTCTGTGATTCTATGATTTTACGAATGTTTGTAATTGCAGTCAGATTACAATAGGCAATCTTGCTTAACCCATGATCCAAACTCACAAATCCCTATCATTGTACTCATAAACAGATGATTTATACATGATCATGCCAATAACTGAAAACCCATTAAAAGAATAACGTTCCTTGGAGAATAATACGTCAATGAATCAACACACAAACTCTTCAGAAAAAAAGAATATAGCTGGGAGACAATCATATATTTATGCTATGTGGAGACTGATTTGACGATTCACAGCCTAGCAACCAAAAGCTTTTTGTAAAAGCAAAATAGATAAATAATTGATATTGCCTGTAACTATGTAGCATATGTATATATGTAAAACTATATATATATGTGTAGAACTATATATATATTACCCCATGTGGCTGATAAGCTTTTTACAGTTGGACTGATCAAATTTGATGAGATTGGTGCTAATAACTTTGTCTTTTTAAATCATAGCACTGCTTAAAGTGGCCCTAGGATAAATAAACAAATAATCAAACAGCTTCCTTTTTCATGGTGTCTTGAGAGGGATTGATTTAACAAAGTCAGTTAAAAACATATAGAATAACTACATTCTCTGTAACTCTTTCCAATAATAAACTTGAATTAATAGATTAGTGATGTAAAGAGAGGACATTTACCCTTTCCCCTGGAGGGAATTTGTGCTCTTTTGGGTCCTCTTAGGCATAAAATTCAGAAATTGCTGATGAGTAGTTCTGGACATTCAAGTCCATATTAGCACATTTGTGCACACTTCCTTCTGAATTAGTATGATTACATTATCTATTTCACTATAATGGATTAACAAAAGGTTGCTATTCCTCTGTGTCTTTTTGTTTCACTAGTCTAGTTAAAAGCATTGTTCAACAGTAAATTATATTGCCTACAGGGAAAGAAGCTTGGAAAAATGAAGTCAAAGTTATTGCAGTAATTCACACAGATTCTTTTCCTCACTAGCCCTAAAAATATTTAAAAAATAATAATCTTCACCTAAAAGGAATCTCTTGTTATAGATTAGGAGCAAGTGATTTAGTTCCTATGAATTGTTATCAGGAGCATTACTAATGGGTTTGAAATCCCTTAGAAAGACTGCATAGTTTTGGAACTGTTGCTGAAAGAAATCATCCTCTGCGTCAGATGAGTCCCTGCTTACTCAGATATGACACTCTTTTTCTTCTTAAGTGGACTCTCCAGAACTCCCCCAGAGAAACTGTCAGATCTACTAGAAAACAGAGTTGTTTGACAACTTACGGTGAATGGTTTCTGAGGAATTAGCAATAACCATATGTGGGCACTCCACTGATAACTCTATTATCATGTGAGTTAGAAAAAAAGGCATAAACATTTAAGAGCTTCCACTTCTTCATTTTCTCAAGGACTTTCTTTCTTACTGTTGTCTGAGAAGGTGCTCTTGCAGTCACATTAGAAAAGTTGCAAACACCCTGATTCAAGTCATGTCCCCCTTGCTTTCTGGAGTGCCCCACTCTAGCTCTACTTATGAAGCACCATTTCAAAGAAGCTGTCTCCCAGACGCTGTATGAAATCTTCCTTTCTCCTTCTATTACTGCTGCCATTAATGAGATGAACATTTTAAAATTTATAAGCCTACCAGCACCTTTGCCACTAAAACAAACACACACAAACAAAAAATTAACTAAACCAAGAGGATATCCTTTCAACTGTGTAAAATCAAAGGCTTCAGGGCTGGCTGTCCCAGACTTTCAGTGTGCTCCTGAATTCCTGGTTTAGAAACACCTTGATATCTTTGTTAGGCAACAAAATCTCCAAAGCCTGCTGAGAAGGAATTCCATTAGATAGAATACACTTACAGAGCAGGGAATTAATCATATTACTCATGACTAGGTTATAGCATCTGTGTCTCCAGCCCTGTTTTCGTTGTCCCAGTAAATATTTCATTACTCAATACTGCGTGCTACATTCCTAATACTAGGAATTTCTGGTCTTGATAACCACATGAAATAGCTCTGAGAGGGTGATCAGGATGACAACCTAAACAGCATCTAAAGCTGGTATTTTGTGATAGATTTAATTTTCAAGACGTTTGATACGCTAGCTACTTTATTTTGTATAAGTTGCCATTCTTGAACCATGATCACCCAAACCAGACACAATTAAATCTTAAGTAGCATCAGGCCAAGTATAAAAGATTATGTGTTTTTAAAATAACATTTCAGCATAATGTTTGCTCTTTGGGAACAGTTTGATGTGATGAAATTAATTAGAGCTGCTTGTGACAACCTATAAATATGACTGTATTACTATAAATATTACTCCTTTCCTTTTCTTCCTTTCCAACTACATATCTGATTACTTTCCATGATCTGGAATTTCTTGAGTGTGGAATTTCTTGAGTCTAAGATTTCATAATATTCTTCAATACTTCATCTTATGTTTGCATCAGTACTTAAATACTATTATGAAATAATGCTTTTCTAAATCATTAGTATCATAGAATCATAGAATGGTTAGAATTGGGAGGGAACTTAAAGACCATCAAGTTCCAAACCCCCTGCCATGGGCAGGGATACAACCCCACTAGGTTGCTCAAAGCTCCATCCAGCCTGGCCTTAAACACTTCCAGGGATTGAGCATCCACAACTTTTCTGGGCAACCTGTTCCCACGTCTCACCACTCTCACAGGAAAGAGTTTCTTCCTAATATCTAATCTAAATCTCCCTTCTTCCAATTTAAAACCATTACCCCTTGTCCTGTCACTAGACTTCCTGACAAAGAGTCCCTCCCCAACTCTCCTGTAGGTTCCCTTCAGATACTGGAAGGCTGCAATAAAGTCTCCCCGGAGCCTTCTCTTCTCCAGGCTGAACAGCCCCATCTGTCTCAGCCTGTCCTCCTAGGATAGCTGCTCCAGTCCTCTGATCATCTTTGTGGCCCTCTGCTGGACCTGTTCCAACACTTCTATGTCCTTTCTGTTGAGGACTCTGTCCTAGATTCATATTGTTAGTCAATTCAACAATCATGCTCTCTTAATTCCAGAGAACCATATCCAGCATTTGGCTTGTTAAACTTTATAGTTCTTCTAGTTTGTTACTAAAGCACTGATAAGTTTATGAATCCAGAATATTGCCACTATATTAGCTACTAAGTTAAATCACTGTATTGCTCATATAGCACAAGAGATAGAACTGAACAGTGAAAGACTCCATATGTTTATCAGCAATATTTCCCTGACTTATGTACCTCAGCTTCTCACATACCAGTGCTGTTTTTTGAAAATCTGCTGCACACAAAAGAGACAATATGTATATTTCAGCATGTTTGTAAATTGATATTTCTTATATAATATTACTGCACTGTTAAGTACAGCACCTTGTGTAACTTGGGGAGGAATGAATTCTCAAATTCTGCCTCAATTCAAATGGATCTCTCACCAATATTAGTCTAAGCCCCCAGTTTAGGATCAAATGGGTTGAAAGAAAGACTGCACTGGAAGTCAGTGTGTTTGTGTAGTTATATTGCTTTTATGCAGCAAGTTTTTGGTAGCAGGGGGATGCAGTCAGGAGCTGCAATGGTGGCTTCTGTGAGAAGAGCTAGCTGTCCCCATGTTGGACAAAATCAGTTCTAGACAGCTCCAAAATAGACCTGCAGCTGCCCAAAGCTGAGCCCTTCAGTGGTGCTGGTTGTGTACCTGGCATGATGTTATTTAAAAAGGGGTAAAAAAAATGGTGCAATAGCTCAGAGAGGAGAAAAACACGAGAGAAAAAGCCTTGCAGACACCAAGGTCTGTGAAGAAGGAGGGGGAAGAAGCAATCCAGGTGCCAGAGTAGAGACTTCCCTGCAGCCTGTGGAGAAGACCATGGTGAAGCAGGTTGTCCCCCTGAAGCCCTTAGGGGACCAGGTCAAAGTTGTAAAACTGCCTGGAGAGCAGTCCATGGAGGATCTCATGTTACAGCATGTGGAAGTACCCTGAAGGAAGCAGTATCCCATGGAAAACCCACACAGGAACAGGCTTGTGAAGAGGAACCCATGGAGTAACAAGTTTTCTGGCAGGAACTGAGGCCTGTAGGAGATCTTTGCTGAAGCAGTCTGTTCCTGAACTACTGTACTCCACGGAAAAGGATACGTGCTGGAGCAGTTCTTGAAGGACTGCAGCTCATTGGAGGGACCCCATAGTGGAAGAGGGGAAAAGTGTTGAGGTGGAAGGAGTGGCAGAGACAAAGTGCTGTGAACTGTCCACAACCCCCAACCCCTACACCCACCTCCACCACTTGGGACCAGAGAAGGAGGCGGAGGAGTTAAGAGTGAAGGGGGGAATTTGAGCCTGGGATGAAAGTGGGGATAAGAGGAAGGTGGTTTTAGTTTTCTTTTTATTTGACCCTCCCTTACTCTGTTATTAATTGGCAACAAGTTAAATTAATCTTCCTGAAGTTGAGTTTGGTTTTGCACCCAATGGTAACTGGTGAGTGATCTTCATGTCCTTATCTTGACTTGTGAGCTTTTCACCTTATTTTCACCCCCTGACTTGCAGAGGAAGGGGAACGACAGAGCAGCTTGGCGAACACCTGGTGATCAGCCAAGGTTAACCACCCTAGTACTTTTAAGTCAGCTGAAATTGAGGTCAACGCCTGAAAACAAGCAAGTATAGTAAGGTGTAAGCTCTGCTTTTTACTCAAGTACTTACATAACTGTGGTAAAATTTGAACAATACATATCCATAAAAATGCTCAATCTGATATATGTTCATGTTATGAAATTTAACCATAAATGGTGTGCATCTTCATAAAATTTCTGAAATGTCAATACGCCCTAACTCTTATATTAAACATAAGTTTTACTTTATATACACTATATGTGGCATCTCACCTAATGTGAAATTTAACACTTGTGAGTGGATATTGAACAGTAGCTACCACATAGAATGGACAGAGTGGCTAGAATCAATTTCCTGTTTTCCAGAGTCTAGAGACTCTATAATGCATAATTTTGTATATTTTGTATAATAAATCTGACAGTTCAAAAAACACCTCCCCTAAATGTGTGTCTCTTGTTTTAGCAATTTCTCACAGTAGTTCCGTCTTTATAATGTATTTTCTCTAACATAGTCTAGCTAGAACACAAATTGTCACAATCTGTCTCATTGTAGGCTGTTTCTGGACAGGTAAGATTTAAAAACTGCAATACTAGTGAGCCAGAGGGATATTTTGCAATCCAGTTTGAATCAGTTGCACTGGATAGTCAGTACTGCTCTTACCTGCTCTTACCTTTTCCCTGCTTGATCTTGCTCACTTCAGAAAAAGAATTCCAGTGTTCTGGTTTTTTTTAACCTCCATTCCTCTTGAGAACATGTTTGGTGACTGTGCTTGACCTTATTTTTGGAGTTCTTAACTTTAAAATACTTATTTCCTTGCTTGTTTTATTTATGCTGTTGCTAATCCTCTTTTTATTTCACTTTATTTTTCAGTATACCAAGCACACATTTAGGTGTTGGACTTTTCAGCAACTTGCAGAATATGTTCCTGATATGAAACAGATAATATTGAAAGGAGACAATATTAAGCACATAAAAGAGGTAGGAAATACAAATCCACTAGCCAAGAACAAATCTTATCCCCTCTCCAATTCCAGATTTCATTATTCCTGGATAATGGGGGGTGTTTCAGTCATCATTTATTTCTCATATTAATTCCATTTGTCTTTCTTTCTTTTCCTTTTTGCAAGCCTCAGCATTTTGAATGTGATTTTTTGTGTACTGGTGGCAAATTTAAAAATGTTTTTATGGTCATTTTTTGGTAGCTTACAACTCCAGCAATCAGATTTCAATAACTGATTCCACTAAACTATATCAGACTGGTTTAATTTCTGTCAATACATTTTTATTCCATAGATTTCATGGTCTTATGCTTCCCAAAGTAGGCTATTACTCTAACTGCAGTCTTTCTGTTGTTTGCCCTGTTCCATTGTCATATCTGGTACACAGTGACCTGTTAAAATAGATAAATCTTAAGAGTCAAGTAAATGTATTAATAAAAAAAAAGCAATCAACCCCCCCTAATATTCCTAAATTTGAAAAAAAAAAAAAAAAAAAAAAGCCTTTACTTCATTGAAAAAAATAATACTTTATATTGAAATATTCTAATAGTTACAAAATAACACAGTCCCTTAGTCCCTTTAATATCAGCTTGTCAGATGTCCCCAAGGTAATACAGTAGATGGCTTGCTTTTAACATAAGCTGATCTTCCTGTCTAAGAAAAGGATGATTCCTAATCCAACAGGGATCTTTCAGACAGAGTCCTATTTGTTCATATATTCCAGTTTGAGGAACAATGTTTCTGATGTTTTACATGGTGACAGTGGGTTGAATATACTCATTATTCATCCCATTACGCCAAGCAAATAGTTTGCAGTACTTACTACAGAGTGTTTGGATTTGAATAATGAATTTCATCACAGAAACTCCGCTGAAAAAATGCATACCATAACCTTTCTCTTGCATAACAGCAACTTCTAATATACTACTTTATAGTATTGCACTTCTTGGTATGTTCCATTTATACTGACCAATTTTGCATCTCTTTTTGCCATAACTTTCTGGTGGTTCTGTACTACTACAAAAACAAAGTACATATTGTAAACATGCTTACTTGCAGATGAATTTCAAACATGTCAGCAAATACAAGTGCTTCTAAACGTGACTCATTTTAGATGGGCATTTTCCAACACTATTGCCAGAATAAAATGCTTTTTCTTGATAGAAAGCCTCTCATTTCTGTAAGCAGACTCAAAATACATAGAACAGAACTCCAGCTCAAGAATAAATATGGTGTATCTTTTATCAGATTTCAAAACTCCCTGACCAAGGCTTCAAATTTCATTTTTGTCCCTTTCCCAACAGTTAAAAAATATGTTTAATGGATGAATAAAATTTTAAAACCTCTCTGTTTTCTGATTCACCAGGTATTAACTGCAACTATTGGGTGTTATGAGGAGAGTTTTTCTATCATTTCTTTTTAGTGAATGATTAGGTAATTCATACTTTGGCAATTAACATATTGAGCTGATTTTACAAACAAAGTACACAAAGAATTCAGTGTTTCTACAGACCCTCTTATTTTAGTTCTCCATGATTGATTGAGTCATACTGGAATTTACATTTTGGGGGGACGTGGGTCTGGGAGGAGATATGTAGCGTTTCTTGGAGGTGGGGAGAAGGAGAGGCAGGGGGTATCAATTCTGTTCATTTAGTGATCAACTTTCTCCCTAGCGTGCCGGTGACCATTCAGATTTCTAAAATTGTATTCCTGATAGCAATTTTTGTGTAGTTCACTCTTGAAATGTGCCTTACCATTTTGATCTTTCAAAACCAAAACCAACTAGATGACATTGCCCATTCATCATTTGTTTGCTGAGGTTGAAATTCACTCCAAGGCTTACAATTTGAGCAAGGCTTATTCATCACCAAGGTGTCACATAGGCTTTATTGTTGCTTGGTATGAATGTCTTCCTACAAAACTCTACTTTCTACTTCTAGAGAATAATTTCCTCATTTTTTTTCATGGTAGAGCTCTACATGCAATATATACATTCACAGGATGCTCCTTCAAACACAATGCACAAAACAATGTTATCTCTGCAAAGTCAGTCTCATTCAACCTGAGTTATATTAACCATGCTGCTGGTATGCTCAGTGCATGAATCAGGTGACTTTGCACTGCATTTTTTCATTTATAAGAAAAAAGAGGAAGATTGTTTATCTCAGAGCATGATGTATATTTCAGCATATTGGGCTTGTCCCCCTACATTTACACTGCTGTGTATCATTCCTTCAGGTGTCCCATTTTTCTTCTTTTTTTGTTTTATTTCTACAACATTTTCATAAATCAAAGTATCAGACTCACTCTCAGAAGACATACTTTCTACCATCAAGCCCAAGGACTTATTAAAGTCAGATAGAGTAGTGAAATAAGCAAACACTTCTCATCACAGAAGACCTTAAGACAGATTTCTAACAACCTAAATTCTTTTCAAGGCATTTAAGTTAATTTCTTGATCATAAGTCTAGCAACTTGTTAATATTTGTAATTAATGTTTAATATTATATATTATTATATGGTCACTGATATGACTGTAACATGTCACCTCAAGTCAATGTCTCTTCTAGTTTCATTCCTCTCTAAAGATGTAAAAAAATTATGAAGAGCTCTATTGGGACATCATGACAGACAGCCACTATTTCTGTTTATTTGATACCCTGAGAAAAGAAAGCATTTATTTAGAATTTTAACTTATTACCATCTTCAGAATTAAGCATCATGTGCAACATTATGGTCTGAACAGCAAAGTTATATTAATATAAATGAATTGTGTTATTAAATAACAAAATCTGTGCTACCCTGTCTGTAACCATTTGAAAATTACATGACTAAAATCCATTTAATAATTAACTAAATTTTAAGCTCAAATATTTCAATTTTTAAAAATGTTAATGGAGTATTTTAAATAGTTCTTCAAAATTTCTTTCTGCAGAAAATTTATTGAAAACCTTTAGGAAACAGCAAAAGTGAAAACAAAGAAAAATTAAATATATGGTTCAAAATAATGATTTTTAAAGGTTTTTGGCCCTAAGCAGAGTCCCAAATCTAGTGGCATAAATCATACAAACATCTGGAGTTTAGAGTTTGCTTCTTCAAGAGATCTGGCTGCTATGACATATTTGCTATTTATTCTAACCTTTCCTAACACAAACATTCTGTGTAACTATTTCTAGACTAATAAAGTCTAGCCAAAAAAAACTACTACAGTCATGTGAGTGGTTGACACAAGATGCCTCAAACATATTATCTCTCAGAGAACATGCTCAGTTCTAAATGAAAGGCATTTGAAGGGCTATACAATCATTAGGCACAGTCAACATGGATTCACAAAGGGAAATTCCTATCTAACTAATTTAATATACTCTATGATAAGATCACCCACCGGCGGATGAAGAGAAGGCGGTGGGTGTAGTTTTTCTTGATTTTAGAAAGGTTTTTGATACTGGCCTTCACAGTAGCATCCTGAACAAGTTGTCTAGCTGTGAAGAACTGGCTGAACAGCAGGGGGCAAGTGCTGTAGTGAATGAGATGTTCATCTGACTGATGAGCAGTCACTAGTAGTATTCCTCAGGGCTTAACTCTAGAGATGGTCCTGTTCAACATTTTAATCAATGATCTAGATGCAGAAAGTCAATGATTCATTAGTAAGTTTATTGATGATACTTATCTGGAAGGTGCTGTTGACTGTCCTAAGGTATGAGAGGACTTGCAGAGGGATCTAGATAGATTGGAGCATTGAGCAATCATCAATGACATGAAATTAAATAATAACAATAATAATAATAATAAATGTCAAATTGTGCATCTAGGAAAAATTAACACTAGATGCAAGTATAAGTTGGGAAAGGAGTATATTGGCTGGGGAGCAGCCCTGAAGAAAGAGATCTGGGGGTGCTCGTTGACAGCAGCCTTG
The DNA here is from genome assembly GCA_013400375.1 of Thinocorus orbignyianus. NCBI lineage: Eukaryota > Metazoa > Chordata > Aves > Ciconiiformes > Thinocoridae > Thinocorus > Thinocorus orbignyianus. The sequence goes on from VXBW01006443.1 coordinate 10,569, forward strand.
GGAGGAACCAACAGTGTGTCCTGGCAACCAAGAGGGTAAACTGCATCCTGAGCTTCCTCAAACACTAATTATTCAACAGATAGGATTATCATGCTGTATTCGGTGTCAGCGTTGCGACACTTTGGGTACTGTGTGCAGTTCTGGGCCCCATAATTTAGGAAGGGCATTAAGGTACTTGAATATGCTCAGTGTAAAAAGCTGGTGAAAGGGCTTGAAGCAATGTCCTGTGAGAAGCAGCTAAGGATTTTGGTTTTTTTTTAACTTGGAGAGAAGTAGGCTGAGGAGTGATCTCATTGTTATCTACAGCTCCCTGAGGAAGAGAATTAGAGAGGGAGGTGCTGATCTCTGCTCCCTAATATCTGGTGGTAAGACATACAGGAATGGTTCAAACCTGTAACAGGGGAGGATCAGACTTTACACTAGAAAGCATTTCTTTACCATGAGAGTGGTGAAATGCTGGAACTGGCATCCTAGAGAGGCAATTAGGGCCCCAATTCCACCAGTGTTTAAGAGGCATTCTGGACAATGCCCTTCATAACATGCTTTAACTTTTAATCAGCCTTGACGTGATCAGGCAGTTTGGTAGTTGGACTAGATGATTGTTCTAGGTCTGGAACTGTTCTGTTCTGTTCTGTTCTGTTCTATTCTATTCTATTCTATTCTATTCTATTCTATTCTATTCTATTCTATTCTATTCTATTCTGATTTAAATCCAGTTCAGGAAAAACAAGAGGTGTGGGCACGCAACAGAGCAGGCTGCCTGAGAAATGTTTAAAGGGGAATTAGATATAAGTAAGGCTACAGACATTCAACTCTTCTTCAAGACTTCTGTGGTGCTCATCCACAGACATAGTGACAGAGTATTAAAAGATTAATTCTAACATTTCCTCCAAAATTACATGGAAGTTTCCTGTATTCTCATATTCTCCCTAGTGAAAGCTCCTCAACAAAGACAGGTTCAACAGTTGTATTTAGTTATCTAACGGTCAGTGCTCGAATCAGAAGTCCAGACCTGCAACAGAAGTATATGAATTATGTATGTTCCAGGTGTGAGGAACAGAGTGAGAAGACAGAAAACATTTAAGGCAGACATCAATGTGGCGGGATTGATGGTGCTGTTGCATGAAGAATCTGACGTTCTGAGGTTTCAAGACCTGAAGGACTGTTCCTGCTATCATGGTTAGTATTTATGAGTGCAAATCAAACAACTATTGTGCATGACAATATAAACATATAATTTCTTTAGTACACATGAGAAAATGTTGACAAAGCAGCAGATCATCTTTTTATTATGCATGGGGAAGGATAGATAGAAAGTATTGGCCTAATTTTTTGCGAACTTGACTAGGCAGAGAAGGATAATACGTACAATGGAATCTATTTTCTGCCTCTCTAATTATCATCTTTGCATCTTGGGTAGAAAGTATCAAAAGTAACATCATAACTCAAAATTAACTAGTAAAGCACACAAAAGCCCAGAAGCAATGATCAGTATGACATGCGGTGTAACTGCCTACCTAGCCATCTAACTAAAAATGCTAAATATTTCCTCAAACATGTAAAACAACCTTAGAATTAAGAATTAAAAAGACAAACAGAACAGTAATGCAAAGGAAATGAAAAGAGTTTTTTGTTGTTTATTTCTTTTTTCCTTGGCTGAGTTTCAAATGAGCTTTCAAAGATGGACTAGCCATCTGACATGACAGAGACACTTTCAAGCCTCTGCCACAGATTTATTCATTAAAAATTTCTGTATCAGTCACATCTGTTTGTGGCTTATTTTCATGTGGTTTGTGATTTAAGATGCTTGAATCAGTGATTTACTTAACAAACATCTGTAGCAAACTTGTTGAAGCTTTATTTCTTGAAGTGATATTTGAGAAAAGGAAGCAATAGCATAAGATGTAAGAATATGTTTCAAGCTTCTCGTTTCCTTGCTTTAAAATTTTGAAGAAAATGACAGAACATTTGTGTAACAACTGTAACTCCTAATAAGTTTAATTCAATCTCTCTCATACTTTAGACTGAAGGTATCTTAATTCCCTGAAGATGAATTCAAAAATGTCTTCATTGTTCAGCACTTCTTTGAAAAGAACTGGACTGATGCTATCCAAATTCCCCCGCCCCTCTCTATGCACTAACTGTGTGAACAGCAGGCATGAAGAGCCAGAATACTTTCAGTTTGTGTCCCACCATTTCAGGGGTGGAACAAATTAAAGTCTTTCATGGTTTGATATGGCACAACATCCTAAGTGATGAAATCATTGAAAGAGGAAGATGAGTGACAATTAAAAAAATTCAACATTAATAGTTTGGTTAGGTTTGCTTTGGGTTTGGGTTTTTTTTTTGCTTTCTAGGAGGTGATTGGAGACAGCCAACATGGCTTCACCAAGGGCAAATCCTGCCTGGCAATCTTGATGGCCTTCTACGATACTGCTACGAACTTGATGGACAAAGGCAGAGCAATAGACGTCATCTACCTGGACTTAAGCAAAGCATTTGACACTGTCCCNTGTGTGTGTTTTAAAGAAAAAACAGAAAGTATGTTAGAACAGAAATTCACTGCTTAAAGTGCCCTTTCGCTTACATGGGCTTACCTGGTTTTGATAATCCATGTCATTTACTCTAGAAAGGATAATTGCTTGTGACCTGTTTCTGCTCCATGTAAAAGCAGCAGTTCAGCAGTGGAATGTCAATTTAAACACGGTTAGAACTTAGTTTAAACTTTACAAAAATCACTCACAGTCATGCACAGAGTGTTCTTGTTTTTACTAGAATAAATGACAGTCAGGAATTCCAGTAGCATTGAAGTGTTTGGAGAAAATTCTCTGAAATTCATAATGCATTTACTGCACACACCCTGTTGTCTTTTTGTATGTGTTTTAGAGCATCACAATGTCTATGTATCTGAAAGCTTTGGGACAGTCAAAGATATTTTAAAGTCTGCAAGTGTAAGAAGAACGTTGTCTAGGTTCAGTTAAAACAAGAGTAGATGGCAAAATAGGTATAAAGGTGTACATACCGTTACTCAAGGGATGTTTGTTTCAAAATGGAGGGAATATGTGAAGGCTCTTGGCTGGCGGAAGCATGCAAGGTACTTTACAGAAATGGCATGTGCAGGGTCTGTTGGGTAATGCAGATCGGATAACTCTCTTGGTTTATTGAGAATTCCAGTGCACTTTGGTTCTGAGGACAGAGAGTGACATCTTAAGCTTGCCAGATGTAAGGCACAGCCAGAACTCTAATGAGAGCTGGGAGCAGGGATGCATGTGAAAGTGAGAGAGTATTTATCATTTGTGAGGAAGAGAAAGTAAGGAAAAGGAAAATGGGGAAAAGCCATCTACTTACAGAAAACACAGAAAGGGTACAATTTTCTGCTACACAGGAAACATAACAAGGTAACTCTGTGAATTATTACATGGGAATAACTGCATTAGTTTCTGAACTAATAATAGACTAATGTCTCCTCTCACCCACACAGACATAGGTATGAGTGTCCAAGCTCACACTCACCCCCCCACACACACTTATCCTGCATTTAGAGCAGGGAATATATCTAAATGTTTGTTCACAGTCAGTTTTGCATCCCATAATGCTAAGACTCACAGGTTTCTGAATCCTGTGAACACCTGAAACACTGGTATTGCTCCTGCTTCTAGTCTATGAATATATTTGTCCAGCATAAGTTTCTGCAGAAGTTTTGCAGTGTGTTCTACTAAGGTCCAGCTTCTAAGGCTCTCCAACATCGTATCAGCAATAATATCAAAGACACAGTGTTCTGTTGTAGGACACGGGATAGATATTTCTGGCAAACAGACTTTGTACGGAACTTTAAAAAAAATATTTCTTACTGGGTGTAAGAAAACCAGACATCCAGATAATGCCAACTTAACACTTTTTCTGTCTCCGTTTCTCGATGCAGACAAAAGTCATTGGTGATTATTAGTGAATTTTAGAAAGTAGCTAAAGTTTTACCAATATAAATGGTTTCTCTTTGGAATTGTGTAGTATGCAACAGCTGAGTTTGAGGTGAGTTCTTTTTAAAATACCTCTTTTGTATCCCACAATAACACAGTCATTCTTTTTATATATTTTTACTAGCTTCTTTGTTGTAGCAGGCCTCTTAAAAGGTACCAGAGATATCTTTGGTGTGCATTTTTTCCACTGCTGACTGCTATTTTTGTACAGTACACAATGATTCTCTTCACTTGACCTAACAAGCTTTCTGAATGTCCATCTAACTGCATAGCCATTAACATCTGGTAAGTTAATGAGCTACCTTTTTACTCATTTGAATTTTCATGATTTAACAGCTCCTGAGCAAGATGTGCTCTCAAATTTCCTGATCCATTACCAAGACACAGGTATGACCATCCCTATATTTTTTGAATTTTTGGATGCAAATCCTCTAGGTTTGTATTTTATTAAGCCAGGATTCATGAAGGCAAGTAAAGTCTCAATAATGTGAATACAAATGACAAATAAAGAATTCGTCCTTCCTTATATCAGGAAAAGATTAATAGAAAATAAATGGATGGATGACATGTCTTAGGACAAACATTTTGACATTCAAAAAAAGGAATATGGTCTCATAGCACACAAGCTTTTCTATGCTCTTGTAGCACATGAGAAATACCCTTTTGCCTACAAGTGTTATTATGCTAAACCTCCCTCCTTGGTTTTCTGCATTGCTTTATAGTTTACCATTACAACAGGTACTGTTTCCTCCGTAAGTTTAATTGCCTACTGCTATAGTTTAAAGTTTGCGCATTTTTTCCCACATCCTAGGGTTCCCTCTTCATTTTCAGAAGGAAAGTTCTCCATAAGTTATTCTTTTTGACAGAAATACTCCTAATCTGACAGTCATTTTGGATGTAGAAGGTTAGTATTATAAGACATATTTTTGTATGTGGTCAATGAACATGTATACTTTGGACACGTGATTTGCCTTTAATAATCCTCAGAGAGGGATTTTGTGAAGAGCTGTGATTTTAAACAAATTTGAGATTTCTGGTTACGGAAAAAAAGATAGTATTTCTGTGTATATCAAATGACAAGCCTGATGACAAAATTCCCCATCTTCTTCTAACCATGTCTAGCAGTAAATGAAAAGTAATTTGTTCTATTCTTCTCCGAACACATCATTTAACTTATAATAGAAGCAGAGGTCTTGTAAGCAAGGTGTATTGACAAATTTTCTGCATTTTGTTGACAAGAAGGGAGAGATGCAGGTACCCCAATTGTCAGGCAGTACTATCCATTCCTAAACAAACCCATATGCATTATGTTCTGCTTTTCCTTGTTAAACCATTAGCTGAAGCTTGTCTTTAATGGTTGTAAATCTCATTTAAACAGAGTTGTTTTTCTTTCACTCGTCTCAAACCAGCAGTGAAATCATTATGAGCTGCATCAAATTAGCCTTATTCTGGAATCCAGCTATCAAAGGATTATTCACAATTCAGATTTTGCTTGTCCTGTCTTTACGATTACTCCCTCCTGGAGAAGGGGATGCTACTGATTTAGATTCCAGAATGTTCAGTCAGTCTGCTTCACTCTGCATTACCCCGCATATACTGTATCTAATCTGTTACTTTGGAACGGCCTGCAACTGCTGTTAAGTGATTTATCTCAAGTAACCTCTGTGCAATGACAGCTCAAAGATACTAGATGGTCCCAGTAGTGATAAGAGGAGTCATACTCAGCACAAAGTGCACAACTGCATATTTATGTCAAAGTGGGTTTTGCCAAATAAAATTTATAATGCTGTGATTAATCAGATGATATTTTTCTTACACAAAATTCATTAAGACAACAATACAAGCCCGTACCCCTTCAGGGGTTATTTTTATCTTGTGAATAGTCATGAACTTTATAAGACATGTAGAGAGAGAGAAAAGTTTCCTTTCTTTTGTGGTTAAAAACTTGACATTAAGACGCAGAGGCTTGTACTAGGAAAATTTATCTTATTTTTTGTACAGCTTTCAGATGAATCCTAGCAGTAACAATGTGAAGTAAAGCCTTATTAACTCGAATCCTGAAGATCTGAAATATTTTAATATGTTATTTCAAACTACACACTAATGTACATACTCATATCTCATGACCATATTAAAATATTTTTATTGCATAAAGTATCTTTCCAATGTTTTTAAGAAAATATCTGAAAAATCAAAATATGTCTTTAACAAGTTTATGATGATAAGAACGCATTATAAAATTCTTATATTCCAATAAAAAAAGAAAAAAGAAAAAAGACTAAAAAACAGACAAGGGGTAAAGTTTTCTATGTGTCTGAGTTCCCAAAGGGCAGAATTACATTTGGCTGAGTCAAAATGAATGTGAGTAAGGGATGGCTTACAGTTAATGCTATTCCAGCAATTAAACCCTTCAGTCTCAACTTTCACCTCAACTAGCTCTACTGAATAGCATTTGTTCCATTAAAACTAAGTAAATTGGAGGATGGATTGAGGGCAGCCCTGAAGAGAAGGACTTGGGGGATGTTGGTGAATGAGAAGCTCGATGTGAGCCAGCAAGGTGCACTGGCAGCCCAGAAAGCCAACTGTATCCTGGGCGGCATCACAAGAAGCTTGGCCAGCAGGTTGTGGGAGATGATTCTGCCCCTCTGCCCCTCTGCTCTGCTATTGTGAGACCGCACATAGAATACGATGTCCAGCTTTGGTGTCTCAGCACAGAAGGACATGGACCAGTAGGAATGAGTCCAGTGAAGGGTCACAAAGATGATCAGAGGGCTTGAGAACTTCTCCTGTGAAGAGAGGTTGGGAGAGCTGGGGTTACTCAGACTGGAGAAGAGAAGGCTCTGGGGAGTCCTTGTAGCCATTAGGGCCTTCCAGTAACTAAAGGGGGACTATAGGAGAGATGAGGAGGGACTCCTCATCAGGAAATGATGTGTAGGGGGAGGAGGTAAAGAAAACTGGGTGTGAAGTTGAACCTGGAAAGAAGAGAGGGTTGGAGGGAAGATATTTTAAAATTTGTCATCATCTTACTCTGATTTTGATTGGTAATAAGTTAACTTCCCAAAGTTGTATCTGTTTTGCTCATGATGGTAACAGGCAAGTGATCTCCTTGTCCCTATCTCAACCATGAGCTTTTTGCCATATTTTTATCCACAGTTTAGGACAGGGAATGATAGAGCAGCTTGGCAGGAACCTGGCATCTAACCAAGGTAAATACATGGCAATGTCTTAAGCAAAAATTCTGAAACATGAAGCATTAATCTCTTAGTTAACTACAAACCTAGGTCTAGAATCAGTGAAGTGGTTGTACCTATTGGTAAAGCACAGATGAAACAGTTCAGAATCTGAAATATTAAGACCAAGGAGCAAAATTCTCAAATCTCATGTATGTCAATGGGTTTCCTGTGTAGTTAATTGGAAAAAGCCATGCCCATCAAGAAAGCCAGTGCATTCAATGATGGATGTCTAAACTTCAAGAAGAGATAAATGTGTACTCAAAATCCTGTTTCTATCCTGAATTTAAACATCCCCTGCAGTAAGCATACACATGAAAATGGAATTTGCAACCTAAATCTGCTTCACATTTTGTGAAATAAATGTGTCAGCCCAATGTGGTCTTAGCTGTCCCAAAATCTTTGTGTGTTCAGGCCTCAATTTTGAAATGTATCAGTATACAGTTCCTATTGTGCATGGATCTATTTGAAGTGACGTCAATGATTGAAGCAACATATTTGTCACAGAACTGTGAAGATACATCTTTTTCTCTCCAGCCTTTCAGTGTCAAAATGCCACAGATGATTAAAATTTACATCATTCTTACTAATGTGTATATTCAAAAACAGTGATAAATTATTTTCTGTTTTTTAAAAGCAGTTGAGGCAAAGAAGTAATTGCATAAGTATATCCTGCACAAATATATTTACAAAAGTGATCGAAACCTACCTGTTTACTTCAAAAATTGAATTGCAATACCTATTAGTGTCCAAAATGTCTTAATGAAAATTAAAATGGTGGTGTTACCTTAGAAGGTTGAAACTTCTTTTCCTGTCATCTCTATGTCAACCATCAATTTATTTTTTTCTGCTACAATGACCAATACAGCAAGCGTGTGTGTGATACTTTTAAAGTCAGGCTGAACAAAAAAAATGCTGAAAGTCAGTAAATAAATAGTACTGCACAGAAAGTGGTGTCAGCTGAATGACTTCTAACAGGTTTTCTAGCAGACATCTCTGGTTCCATCTCTCTAGATGTCATATTAGTTCAGGACCCTTGTAATTTTGTTTTTTGTGTACATTTAGGTGATTACTGCTTAACCACAGAATTTCAGTGGTGTTTGGCAATGGCAAAGAGGTTCATCTGAGTTTCTTTTTGTTGTGGAACTGTTATCTGTCAAAATACACTAGATACCAACCCAAACTGCAGTATCTTTCCTTTCTGTATATACTTGCCTTTAAAGTTTAGATAAAGTGAATTGTTGTAAAGAAGCTCTGCCATAAATTACAGCTGACAGTGGAAGTGATTAAGGCACATAGTTTGATTGCATGCATTAATCTCTACAACTTCCCTCAAGTCTAATTTAATTACCCACAGGTGTACATTTCTTTTTAATTTATTAGCTTTGTCAGTAATCAGTTGCACTTTATGCTATTGCTTGCAAAAGGTACAACCCAGTAACGTTCATGGACAAATCAGACAGTAAACAGCAAAATAAAAGAATGTTAAGTGCCACAGCCCTCCTTCAAGCATACATTCATATGGTTAAATCAACATATGAAATGAGACTATTTTTTTCATCTTGAAGAATTAATCAATGTCAATTAGATGTCCTGAATTAGAGCAGTCAAGTAGCCCAGGCAAAAGAAGTTGAGAAGGCTTAATCTTTTTCTACTGTGAAAACAGCTGCAGTTGTTGGGATACTCTTCCCAGATGTCATCAACCATCCAGAATTATTTTTTCAATCAACTGCATATCACTGCTTGGATCTAGCTATTTATTATCAACATGACAGTGCTACCTTCCTCCTGATCAAGTGAACATGAATACTGATGTTAATTTTAATAGACTAAGTTCAGGACCCTGATTTTCAGCATACTCATCATTTTAGGTCTCACATACAATCTATGTACAGTCTCTCAAAGTTTCTTCGTAATCCAGACATGGGACTTTCGAAATTTTTGCATAACTAGCTGAATTGGCAGTTCCAGAACTCTACTGCATTTGTAGCCAGTAATGCTCCTAAGTCCCTCTACTCAGAAGCATGGTTCTGGTTAGTCTTTTAGTCTTTTGAAGTTAGTATTACACAGTCTCATTGAGATCTATGCCTTTCCCTTACAAAATCCCTAATTAAAAAGATTTTCTTTTTTTTAATTTTTTTTTGGTTCCTCATACACATTGTTCTTACCAATGATACCGATACAGAGTGGTTTTTTTCGTCTTGTTTTAATAACGAATAAAATGTATTTTAATTGTGGTTAAAACAACAAGAACAGCTGTTGATGTTATTGGTTATTTCTACAATGACACAGAAAAAACATTAGAAATAAAAATTGTTATGTACCAACAGGAGAAGAACTGTCAACGTCTCTGAGCCAAGCTTTAATTACAAAATTTGGTGCTATGGAACTTCTCAAGTTAATGTACATCTGACAAAGGCACGGCTTTGTTGAATGACTTTTTAAAATGTGTTTATTCCCTACTGGTCCTTAAATAGTATATAGTAAACCATTTAAAATAAATATCATGTAGAAAAGGTACACATAAAATAAAAGTTAATTGCACAGTACCTGCAATTATTATTAAACTTGTTTAGTGAATACAAATAAACCAACCCATTCCTTATGGCCAATGGATTTAATGATAGCACTCAGTGACAGATAGAAATAAGCCTCACGATGAAGTAAATATATTGTACTTCATGGCTATAAATTTATAAAATTATTTTTAATATAATGTTTGTACATTATTACTGTTGTTGAGTGAAAAGTGCAGCTCCCAGTTCTGAGAAGTGATAGAACTAATTAGGACTTGAAAATGAGTGCGTGATTGTGTTCTGTAGTGCAACAAGCTTCACAAAAGAAAAGATATCGAGAATCTAAAGTAATGTACACACAACAGTAGAAGGAAAGCTCTCAGCTTGAACACGGTATACTAAATATATGATATACTTAGCAGGTAGAGAGTTGCATGTCTATATTTTATTGGGGTTTTTTAAACTTTTTTTCCCCTTTAATATTGGCATTACATAGCGGAGCTTATTTTAAAAGTGCAGTCACTTTCCACAAGGCTATAAGTTCATGAGCAGTCGGACAGACAAGGTGAGTAACAGCAGCTCCAAAAAGGTGGAGAGCAAGCTATTTCCTTTGCAGCTCAGAAGTCAAATCCCATGCCAAGCAGAACAGTGCAGAGAAAGGTGCTATGAGGCTAACAAAATTTCATGTTGGACAGCACACATGATCAACCTGACCAAAGCCAAAATGGTCTTTTAGCCTTGGTGGTCCAGTTATATAGGAAGAGAAACTTTAAGTTCAGATCAAGACAGAAAGTGCAACATGGCTAAAAGCAGTGAATGCACACTTATGTTCTCAAGTTGAGAACCAGCATAAGACAAATTAGAGTAACAAAAGGAGAAGCTTTTTTGTAAACCTATACCATCCTATATTAATCTGCATTTCAGTATTTTTCATCTGTTACTGTTTAGGATAGAAAATTACTGTTTGAATTGAGAGACAAAAAAAAATAAATTGCTTAGTCATGAATGCCTTCAATACATTTAATCAATTTACAGAAATAACCTTGCAACTTAAGATATTAAGGGATAGCTTTAAACCTACCTGCACAAGAAGTTAAAAAGGATACATTGGTTGGAATACCTATTAAAAAACAGTATCTTCTACAGTAGCTATTATGTTTGATTTCTCAATGAAGTCTTAAGCTCTAAAGCTCCATTATCTCTATGCCACCAAAGAATATGAGGGTTGTTATAATGGAGTATTATCCAGACTGTATTCTGCTGGCCAAGAAAGTTTTTCACTATTCAGAAATCCTTGCTTTATCTCTTTTCCTTTTTTTTTCTCCGTACGTGTATGTTGCTTAGGACATCTTGGGCTTTGATACTAGCATTAATTAAAGACAAATTAGGAGATAGGTATAGTGGAAAAAGAGGTGGGGAAGAAGAAAATTGATACAGACTTCTGAAAGTTATTACACAGCTTTAAAAGTAAAATTTTTTAAACTTTGCAAACATACTTTGAGAGAAATGCACAAACTGTAGTCACCCTAATGGTACAGTTGTGACTATATAGTCACAATTACCTTGTCTTATGCTCCCATGTAAGTAAGACCAAATCTATGAACACAATAGAAAGAATGAAACCTGTATTCTTCAGGTATCGGAACAAAACACCAATCAAGCACCAGGAGGAACACTATGTGTTGGAGTAAGTTATTGGTGGGTTTCGTTGTGCTTCCTTTACAGGCTGACGAAATAGCTGATGCCCAAATTCAAGAGACAGATTAGAAATGTTTGCTCTGATATAGGTTCTTCCTTTCTACATGTTACAGTTATTTAAATACCACAATAAACTAACTGTACTGCAAGATTATTTCTCAGATTAATTATCACTCAGAAGTAACATTAATTATAGAAGAAGAGCATTTAACATAATGAATAATAAAAGTTTACTTAAAACTAAAATTTTTAAATAGAAGGAAAATGAGGACTTGCAATCATTCTGGCATATACATACACTAACCATCTAACAGATACTGCCTGGTCTCTTCAAAGACCTATCCTGAATCAAGACAGACTGAGCATCCTCGTCTGTTCAGTGCAAAGTCAGTTTCTGCTGGCCAATTCAGAGACAGAGTGAAGTAATGGCACTGATCCATTTAATTTATACAGCCACGTTATGAGTGTGAGAATCTTCAAGGAATGATCAATAAAAGGAATTAGGCATAGGTGACTAGCAAGTTGAACAGCTAACACTGTATATAGAAATAGAATTAATTTACCATGTCTCTTGTTACTTCTTTAATAAAAATGAAAAGAATGAAAAACAAGGGTATTTTTTAGGACAAACACATTTCAAAGCAAAGCAAACAAGTAGAGTGTAATACAAAATTTGAAAAACATTAAGACTGAAGCTAGAAAACTACTTGCTCCAGTTTTATGAAAAATAGCATATCTTTTTTGGCTAGATACATAAGATTTTTACTCCACTGAAAGAAAGAAGGATGGGCTTTGGTAACTGACCACCTCAATCAGGCAAGAATTTGTAGGATTCCCCAGAACTGAAACAGCTCATCTCCCTTAACTCAACTTTGTCTTAGCCTTAACCACTCTTAAAGATAACTTTCAGGCCATTCAACAAATTATATACAATGCCTTTTTGGAGGTATTAAAATCTGTTCCTTTATAAAGAAAACTCATCTGAGCAGATTGGATGAAACCGTCTCCTGTAGAAATGAAGGCCTAATCTCCATGATGGAAGGGTGTGCATCATAGTAAGCAAAAATGTCTGCCTTTCTCTATGCAAATGCTACAATGTCCACACCAAAGGTGCAAATAACAAGATACAGGCTCATTAAACTGTTTCTTTTTCAGTTCCTTGCTGTGACTTCTGAGGGAATGAATAGCGTTTTTCTTCCAGTATTTTTTAACTAAGTATGTCCACAGGAGAGTTTGGCATCTGCTTCATTTTCAGGATCCCTTGTTGTTAGAGGATGCTTTTGTGTTCAAATCACTGCATTCTAAAGCAAGTTATGCACTGAAAACTGAAAATATGGAAACTGGAAATTGACATGCTCTACAGAAGCCTGAGACAGAATGTTTCTCTGTCTCGTAGCTCAGGCAGAGGAAGTAATTATTTTCACATCTTCCAGGAACACTGGTTTAGTGTTGTATTGCCTTAATGGTGTGCACTTGCAGTACAAAAAAAACCAACCAACCAAACAAAACAAACAAACAAACAAACAAACAAAAAAACCCCTACCCAAAACCCAAGCCATTTTGGTTCTTTCAGAACTAGCTTAGTGAATTTGTTAATTTACTTTTAACTTCCATAAGAGATTATTGAACAATTCAACCCATATAGAAAACTATTACTTTCCAGCTAAATTTGCCACAAAGTTTTCTTGCTTCATGTCTCTCTCCTTATACTTGATAGCTTATTTTCAAGGAGGGAGTGTATTAGTGCAGGAGTCAGGCAGCAGTTTGTTTGCAGCTCCCTCAAGTCCATTTTAATGAATTAAACTGTTAATATATTTTTCAGAATGACATCACCCAACTCCTAACAAACAGAGCTATGAGATATATGACTGCAAGCTATGATCTTCTGCTGGGGAATCTAAAGGTAATCATAATTAATAAAAGGAAACTTCTGCCAACGGAACTCAAAATTACTAGATGACTTCCTATTAACATTCTCTTCCCAAGTATTTAAATCTACATTCTTACTACCCTGTGATGAAGGAAATTGTTTTCTAAACCTTATAGATAGGAAACTGATGCAAATGGACGATTAAGATCACAAAGGGAGACACATTCAGCAGTTATCTGCATTGTAATGCTATTTCAGCATTACAAAGCTTACCTTTTTGGTGTATATTGTCCAGGAAAATATCTTCCTGAAATAGCTATGTCGGTCTTGAGGCACACAGATGATGACTGCAGAGAAATGGAAACGGTTTCCAAGTATATGAAGAACAAGGAATCACCTCAGCAGTCAAAAAGGAAAAACAAAGAGAACAAAGCATAAACTTCTCTAATTTCTGTACCATTGATACTGAAGATCTTTCACAGGAGTGATTATAAAGATGCTTAGAATAATGTTTTCCCACATTTTGGGAAAATTCTATGTTCGAATTATTGTTTTAATTTTAGCTTAAATCATTTTTTGTTCAGAGTCTTTCAGAAAATGAGAAGCTTAACGAATATAACATCCTACAGTCTTCAATATAGTATCATGTGAACTTTTAAGTAAAAGTGCTAAGATATGAATAAATAGATAGATAGAATGTAATGTGGGTGGAAAATTGGTATAACTACCAGGACCAGAGGTATACAAACAGTGGCACAGTCCAGTTCAAGATCAGTTACAATGGGAATCTGTCCGAGAGCTTGTCTTATATCACTACTTTTTCACTAGTATTTAATTATGTATTTCATTATCTCTATTACAGCCTGCTAATATGCAGAGGGGGCCAGAGAGGCTGGAGAAGCAAATGAAGAGGAACTCGATGAAAATCATCAAAGGCAATTGCACAGCCTGGCCTCTGTCCTGCAGCAGAACAGTGTATGGCCAACTAGCTGTAAGCAGCTCCACAAAACAAACTCAGTGTGACAGCAGGCTGGCAATGCCCCTGGGCAGCAATGTAGCCCCTCCTCCCCACCCAATCCAGGGACAAGCATGGGTGCAACTAGCGGGTCTAGCAGGTCCTGGAAGGGAGCTAGCCCATTATTCTGGGATACATGAGACACTTCTGAGTGCTATGCTCAGCCTGGGTCTTCCCTGCATGACACAGGCACTGACACACCGGTGTGAGCCCCACAGAGGCCACTGAAGCAATCAGGGCTAGAGCACTAGACATCCAAGGAGAGGCTGAAGGACCTGGGTGTGTTCGGCCTATAGGAAAAGGAGGGTTGAAGGGAAACACGATTGCTACACTCACTCAGGTGGAGTATAGAGAAGGTGGGGCTGTGGAGAGAAAAAAGGAGAGAGAAAACAGAAAAGAGAATTTTCACCTAGGCAACAAGAGAAATCTTTTGCACTTTATAGGTAGTCAGAGATTTGAACAAGTTAATCAGAAAGATGGTGTAATCTCTGTTCTCCACTGTATTAAAAAATCAGTGGGACAATGTACTGAAACACCTGACCTAGTTGTGCTGGCTTTGAGCGGGCAACCAGACAACCATCAGAAATATACTCCAAAGTATATTTTTTCCTGATTCTGTATTGCAGTAAGGTTATCTCTGTTGTAGTTATTTTATGGTTTGTTGGCAGCAGGTTGAACTCTGTGGAATTCCATCTGCATCTGACAATCACACAATATTTTCTTTTAAATAATAGGTCACAAAGCTTTATGCGCATATTTCTCTTAATTGTCTTTCAAAAACAGCTTTTACTGTATACACATTCATCTGGGACTAGTGTCCTGGATGATACAGGATTCAGAAAGAAGGGAAGAAAGCTTTTTGGAGAAGCAATTTGTCTAATTTAGATCACTTTTTCAATGTTATGTGTTTTTACCCATGACCTACTTTCTTAGACACTCCTGCCTGCCTGTTACAAACTCAATGAAACCCTAAACATTCAGGATGTTTTTATGATCTTGTGAATGCATAATGAAATATACAAGATTACTGCCTTTTAAAACAGTGCAATACATTTATATCTCAATATCCTGTTTCCTGACAGGCATGAGGCAGGCAAGAGCTGTGTGTCACACTGCAAGCTTAAGATTTTGGCTATCTCATACTGACATTATCTTTCTAAGTGACTAAATAATTCTATCAGTTTATTTTCTTATTACAAAAAGTAAGAATTACTATAAAAAACAACTCTAAAATAATTATTATGTCCATTTTGCAAGCTACGTGTTAAGAAAAATCTTCACTGGACTAAGACATCAAAATCACTGTACACCTTGAAATTAATTCCCTAAGCTATAATTAAACAATCTATTCATTGGTGATTTCCATATTGACAGTTCAACACAAACAGGACCACATAGACTCTTGATTCTTGTGATTACCTTTGGGCAGTCCCTTTGCTGCATACTTTCAGAATACAGCTGGCTATTAATCACACCAAATCATGTCACAGAGATTTTGAAGTATCATAAACCAGATGAACTTTAAAATGTCAGCATTTGGTGGGGACATGAGGCCTTAAAAGATATAAAGCAGACAACAAAAATGAAAAAGATACACACAGGGTAGGGAGACAAGATGAAACCTCTCTCCCATAACCTGCAGCTTCTTTATGTAAAATCTTCATTGTGCTTTTTTGCTTGCACAGTTTGTTTTGGGGGAAGTGTTGGGCAGTATCAAATTCTGTATGTTATGATTAATTGAATGTAGAATACCATTGGAAGAAACACTGCCAAAGTAATTAATGTTTTAGTCCTGAGAGTTTTCAATATTAATGAACAAGTGGAACTTTTACATCTGTTGCAGCGGAAACATACATTAATTGTTATATTTTGCTGCTAGAAGTTGAAAGACTGAGCTATTTGAGTGCTTTCCCCCTCTCTCTACCTGGAAGAAGCTTAATGAAATCCAAGTAACAATGAGATCGCTGTTGTCTCCATATATCAAAATGTGATATAGAAAAGTTTGCTTCAGGGTATTTCATTGCTTATTTGGTTGAATGAAAAATGCATGGTGTCAAACACAAGATCTAAATCACCTTGTGTTTGGGTGTCTTCCCTCCTTACTGATCAACAACCTGTGAGATAGAAGAAAAGCTGTGAGAGGTATCTGTTGAAAATTATTTATGGCAGAAGTCTATTTTCTCTGGTGGATTTGCACAACAGTTTAGTAACATTTTCAAACATTTCCCTTTACTTCTGCAGAGCTTCTTTCAAAGCTTTGGTATAGTATTGTTCTTACTTTACAGCAAAGGACAAACCTCTTGTGACTTGAAGCTTCTTACATCTCTTAGAAAGCCTGTGATGGTGATTATTTTGCATCACAAAGGTAGTCCATATTCATTATAATTTGTACTAAAGGCTGCATCACCATTTGTGGGCTTATATAATAATTGAAAAATTTGAACTGCTTGTAGGAAAAGCATTTCATGGACATAATATACCATATCTAAACAGGGAAAAATACACAGTAGTTTAAAGCCACTGGATATTTTTTATTCACATTTATAGAAAACCAATAGATTTTCTTTCTTAGGGAAGGTGAAAAGGTAAGAGGACAGAGGAAAATGAATCTATCAAGGATCCCTTCTTAGTATTAGAAATAAAGAATATTTTTCCTATCAAAGCATCACAAAATTTCAAAATATTGCCTGTGTTTCTACATTTTAATCAAAATACAATCTGTACCCTCATTAACTGTAACAAATGCTTTATCTCATGAGACCTAAAAAAAAGAAATTAAAAAATGTTCCTGACACCTGCAGATGGTATCTGTGGCTGGAGGTCAGGAATAAATCATCTTCCTGCATAAAACTGGTGTTATTTGAAATACCACCCAAAGTCCAACATGATAGTCTTTATTTTGGTTATAAGGTATGAAATGAAACATCTAACATAAACAGAGCATTCAAAAAAGAAACAATGCTATCAGGTGCCAAGAGATTATTCTATTGTGCTTAGATTTTTCTTAACTACCAATTTACTGCTTGGTGAATATGGTATAGGAATAAGTTGCACACCTTATTATAATGTGAATTGACTGAGGGATCTGTCAGCATAAATTAAGCTATGACATAGATCTTAAAACCTGGTATAGCATTTTTGACTTGAGGAGGTAATTTCCATGCTGTTTTGGTCAGAAATAAACATAAACTGATGGATGCCATCATAAATTTTACATCAAATTACCACTTATTATCAAGCAATTGAAATTACATTTCAATATAGTATTTCCTAAAAGAAAACAAAGCAGCACTCTCCTCCAATGTTGTCATTGACCGTTGTTTTTCAGAAGTTTACCAAAAGTGAGCTTCTAATATACTTTATATAGTCAAATCACAACTGTAGTTTATCTTAAATGAAGATTTTAAATTCTCCAACTTTTTAATGCAAAACACTTCACCCAGCCTGACAACATAGTGTGAAATTTTAGATATCTTATGTTTCTATAGCAATTGCTTACAGACTATCTGCTCATCTGTAATGTTCTCCATTTTGCTTTCTTTCCCTCCTAATCTGCATCTCAGATGCCAGTAGAATGCAAGGAATGAGAAAGCAAAACATGACAAAATTGAAATGTACAGGGAAGAAAAAAAAAGAAAAAAAGAAAAAAAAATATAGTTCTACATTTTTACGTGTTTCTAACAAAGGTTATTGTAGCTCTAATACAGTAAACATGGCTGCAATAGACTGAATGTCAGCTGAGCAGATGAAAGTAGACCAAACATGTTTTGATTGGCTGAAATTCAGCATTTTGTTTAATACTTGGACATTTTCTGACACAAACTAAATATTGTTATCAATTTTTGATCTAAGAAATTATTTCAGGAGTGTGGGTTTTCTGTTTCTATTATAAAGATATGATGACAGTGGAATACATGCGTCTCTAGATAAAGTAGCCAACAAGTGATTGTGAATAAAGACTTCCTTCTCCATCAACATAAGATACCAAGCAACAATTGATATTCATTTCAGTCATGGCTCGAAGTGTATCTTATAAAAGAAGCTTGAAAGCTGTCTTTGTCAGCATCATGAAGTCATGATCTGTACCTTGCAATTCTTCAATATAGCTCTCTCTATGCCTAGTTATTTTTTGGCAATGGTTTTCCTCACAGACCTATCACGGAATCACAGAGTGACTGAGCCTGGTCAGTGGTCCTGGAGGTTGTCTAGACTCACCCAGACATACAGAAAACCATGTTGCTGTGTCCAGGCAGTTTTCGATATCTCCAAGAACAGGGACATCACAGGCCAGGGCTCTAACTGCACTGTCCAAGTCACAGTAGGTAAAACCAGGGGCTCTGAGAAGGGAGAACTGCCCATTGTAGGAGAGGATCAGGTTTGAGACCACCTGAGCCACCTGAAAATGCGTAAGTCCATGGGACCTGATGAAATTCACCCACGGAACCTGAAGGAGCTGGCGGACCAAGTTGTGAAGCCACTTTCCATCATATTTGAGGAATCGTGGCAGTCTGGTGAAATTCCCGTGGATTGGAAAAAGGGGAACATAAGCCCA
>VXBW01006444.1:3906-14639 GCA_013400375.1 Thinocorus orbignyianus
TTGCTTTTGATGCTGGAAAATATTTGAACCACCCATAGCAGGTGTTTTTTGGTATTTTCTAACCAACCCTCACTCGGTACATTTGTTTACCTTGGTGCAAAAATATTCCTCAGACAGAATTTTGCTTTTGTTTAGTTTAGTAGACATTTCGCATATACTTGGCTACAGATATAAATCGCTGCACAAAGGTATGAGATAGAAAACCAGCGGGCCCTGGATACAATTTCCATGTGGAATCCACAGAAAACCTTATATGGATGTATGCAATGTCTATATGCATGTGTGTGACTATTACAAGTAGCAGCCCTTGCACTCAAGACCAGGCGTTCTGATGTTGCCCTGGTGGTACCCAGTTGTGTGTGAGCCCAGTTAAGAGATACATGGGTAATGAAGAGGTTCATGCAGACAATGTCTGAATTTTTTAATGCTATCTTGAATTTTCCAAGGAATTTAATTAAAAGAAAACCAAACAAAATATGATAAGAAAATTCAGCAGAAAATTTAGTGTTGTTTTAAAATGTAGCTAAAATGAGAACAAATTTAAAATGTTGTCAATTGATATTTGGCCCTGCCCTTTTTTCCTCCTCCTTTTTTAAGTAGACCCTTCACAAACACACATGCACACCTGTGTATCTGTAAACCAGACAAACCAGCATTTCCAACTTTAATTAAGGCAGCAGCCTAGCAAAGTTCCAAAGTTGCTGCTCTGCTATCATGAAGTAACAATTCATTTTAACTACAGCCAATATACTTAGAGTTGATGTTATTGCTAATTCTGCAACTAGTTGGAGAACTGGCTGTTGGAATTAGTTAACTGCCATACATGCTGTGATAAATATATCTATATTGTAGAAAAAAATAATAGAATCTCATTATCTACTAATATTTGAAATAGTTTTATTACGGGGAGCTAGGCTGTGGGAAGACAATTACAAGTAAGAGTGCATGATTACAGTGTTCTGTTCAGGAGTGAAAAATCGGATTCAGCTACTTTATCCTGGAAATAATGCATCTTTTTACATCAGTAACCTCAGATAGTATATAATTAACATTTTCTGAACATTATGGCAGAAATTTTATGTTTATATTATTCAAGTGTTAAGAACTATAGTAGTTAAACATACAGCTAAGATAGTAGGAGTTTAATATGGTGCAACAGAGTTAGAGAAGCATTTATCATTTAAAAAGATTTAAATCAATCAGAATTCATCAATGACACATCAGTTAAGACAGAAAAATAAGATATTGACTACTACCAGAGAGGCTATATTTTACTTTTTTATTCGTAGGAAGATTTCCAAGATAATATGGGTATTTTAAATGACTAGCTGAGCTTCCGTCATGTGATGGCAACTAATCAATAAATCATGTGTCATTGTTGTGGCTCAGCATGTCAAATAGCTGCATTTCGATGTCCATATTTACAGGTTTTGAGCAATTTTTTTGTTGTATGTTTCTAGCTCATTAGCCCTTATTTTAAAAGTGGTTATTTTCATGTCAATGAAATTGGTAGAAAAATCACGTCTTATCTGTTTCTGCCACAGGGAGGAGATGGAATAAGGTAATCAACGGGAAACTTCAGTTATTTAACACTGCATGCCACCCCATGTGGGTTTACTAAAGCAGCTTTTCCTCTCAAGCAATGTGAAAAATAAACGCACAGCATCCTGCTAGATGTGCTGGACATTTCGGTGCTCACAGGAGATGGTAAAAAGAAGGGTGGTTTTGAAAGCAGCTTTTGGCATCCTCAGTTCATCAGGTTTGTACTGAGGCCTGGGACATCCAGCTGAAACTATTTTCATTAGATAACAGCATGAAGATGGACTAATGAGGTTTTGATTACCCCACCCATCTCTGTTGCTTTTGGCTACCAAAACTCCAGCACATTCTCAACTTGGTGTATGAATAGTGCCCTGCGTGAGTAGGTGGACTGACTGGTCAGTACACATCCAAATCTCTGATTTAAGAACAGTGGCATACATCTGAAAAAGAATTAACCTTTGTTGTGATCTCCCATTGCCATTAATCACATTTTGAGCGCCTTTGCCACTGTGTCAGAGCACCTAAAGAAATGTTCTTGATGAAGGCAGTCGGTTCGCTTGGACTCCGGCCAGAATAAAGCGGTGTTTGTCCTCAGAGAGATGCTACAAAGAACTGGCCACAATGCAGTCACAGTCTTTTGTCTGCAGTAAACAGCCCTCCTTCATCAGGATATTGCAAAATCTCAGTGTAGTCTTTGCATCAGTCTGAAAAATACATTATTTTTTTTTCATGTGTTAGTTTATTAGAAGATTAAGTTATTTTCTTCTGAACAATGACTCAGGATGTAATAACCTCCTTCTTTATCACAGACATGCCAGATAACTGCAACTCAGGCAGTCTGAAGTGAATTCTGAGAGCTCGTGTAGGTTTCCTCAAGTACAAAACTCAGATGGTTGGTTTTCCAATGGCTCTGGTTTATGTGTATATATATAAATATATATATACATCAGGTCCATGCTATTATTCCTTCCCTGGATGCAGTGTAAGGAAGACTGGGTCTTCATTTCTGAAGCTATTAATGGTTGAGGATGTGGCTATATTTCATTCTAATAATTCTTGCTAAAACTTGTGCTCCTCTGGAACAAGGCGGGACACAAAGTTTGGTAAAAAATTTGTGAAAGGTGAACAAAATTCAGTCTCATCAAATCAACTATGGAACTGTCTTCCACAGTGGCTCAGGCAAATCAGGAATTTATTCATCTTTTAGACAGTTCTGAATGTTTCTCCCCTTCAAGAAAACTTCTGCAGCATAAATACGTTTCTGTTCAGATTTCTTCTAAAAAGGAGAAAAAGTGTCAATACCCAGCCACAACCAGGGTGGTGTCTCCTCCCAGGGCTCGTCACACAAAGGGGCACCATCACATACAGACGGACTGCACCAGTGTCCCTCTGTGCTGTGTGGTCTTTCTGCTTGGACCACATCTGTTGTGCAGTCTTCTGCAAGGAGTTTGACGGACCCAGAGGGCTGGAGAGGACCTCTGGGGTATCTAGTACATAACCCCAACCTGGATGGGTATCCCCTATACTTATAGGAAAATCTGAGGTGTTTGCTCCCTTATATTAAACTTCTCCAGTGAGGGAGGTCTAAGCATCTTGCAGGCCATCTATCTACTGCTTAACTCTTACTGTAATCCTAATACCCCATCTGAATTTTCCTTGCTGCAGATGAAATAATTTGCTTGTTATGCTAACAAGGATGCTGAAAACAGGTAGGCTGTTCCTGCCTCTTCACAAAAACCTTTTGTGTATTTGAAGACTGTGATTAAACCTTCTGTCAGCCTTCATTTCTTTACATTCCTCCTCCCTCGCTCATTGAAACTTCTTGTGTAGGCTGAGTTTTCTAGGTCTCTGATTATCTTCTGGACTTGTGAAAGTGAGCAGCTTCCTCCTTGAAATGCAGTATGTGAAGCTGGCCATGATCCTTCAGCTGAGCCCTTCCCAGCAGTGAATGAATTGGAAAGATCACCTCGGGTGCTCTGCAAGTTGTACGGCTGTTTTATGAAACGTGGAAGTCTGAGCTAACAGGGCTGTGGGGAAATAGTGCACTGAAATGGAGGAGAATTGAGGCACAATGGTAAGGGAGGAGCGGAGCCTTGCAGCAGATGGCTTTCCTTCTTTAAGTATGGCAAGGCTTTTAGTGAAGGTAAAGCCTACTGTGATTAAATGACCAATCCTGATGTTATAGCACCCTGAAGATGTTATTTAGTCTTGCTGAAGTTGGTTTGTTTTGCTTTTAAGCACCCCTCTCCCCCCTTTTTTTTTTACTGACTGAGGAGGAAAAGTATATAAAAGTAATAAAATATGACTAAAATTAACTAGCAAGATAAGTGTCCAGGATGATAAATTTCACTACCATTAGAGAAAATAACGAAACAAACATGTGGAGGTCTAACCAGGCAAAGATACACTCCTTTTACATGGTGGAATGAGACCAAGTCCTGCTAGGCTGCCCAAACTGAAATACCCTGTCAGTGCTGTACTCCCAGGGCAGCCGTCTCACACCCAGCAGCTTGGAGCCTGGGCAGAGGGGTTGGGTCCAAGCTCATCTTCATTCAGAGACGTGCTAAAGCAGCAACTGGAGCTTACAAACGGCAAATTCTGTCTCCAAAATCTCTGCTCTAACTACACTGTGGATACTTTTGGGGCCTCTCCCAAGTAGTATTCTCAGCATGGTGCCACATGGAACTAGCAAATGAACACTAAGAGTAGCAAATGATGATTAATGAACACCTTGTCCCTCTGTTACGCTGTCCTTCCCCTCCCAGCATGTCCTTGATAATTAATTTCTTCAGGAGGTGTTCCATATAATGGCTAAACTGGTCTAAGATTCTCCCTCCATGATTGATGGTCCCCATCCCCTTCCCCGCTTCTGGCCATGTAATCCCTCAGCATCTCCTGGTCCAGCTCCAGTACATACCTGATCCCATAATGAGCCTCTTCTGGGAGCCACCCATCAGAAAACAAGAAATGATGCATTTTTTTCAGCTTTCAGAATGGCTGATGATAGCACTCCCACAGCTGGTTCACCACAAGGTCAGGATGGTGCCAGCAGCAGCACACAGATTTAGAACAGGGCAAGGGAGTGGGACGTGGAGGCAGCAGACCAGTGAGTCAGCCTCAACATCCCTTCTTGCTGCTAGAGGGGAAAAGAATTTATGGGAAGCAGTCACCAGGTGCTTCATTTCACTTCTGAAATCTGTGTTTTTAACAGTACGTGAGCTCCAGCTCCTACGTTCCTCTGAAGTTGCAGCTGTCCATGCTTGAAGTAGGTGGGAGGCTTAAGAATGGGAATGTTACAAAAAGGCAATGCAGTTTTAATCCTTCTTTGATCATCTGTTTTTCTGCTAGATTCTCCAACCCCCAGGCCAGTCCCAGAGCAAAAGTCAATAATGCAGTAGGAACATTCTCAAATGAAGCTTTCTGCATAGCAGCTACCACGGGGCGCACCGGCGCTGTGCATGCGAGTGCCTGCTGCCATCCGCCTCTCCTGCCTCCATCACTTACAGAGGCCGGAGGCAGCAGGGAGGTCATCAGAAGCCAGAAATCATGCAACATGAGAAATGGCTGGAGAATTGCGACTGACAGGTGGGGGACTCGTAAAAGGCAAATTTTAAAGCCTCGTTTCAGTTTCCCTTGTTAGGATGCTGTTAGGTCTCCTGCAAAACTGACAAGCCTGATATTATCTCAGCAATATTGTACGGCTGAGAGCTGAACGAAGCTCTATTGGACATTAGAATCTCCCCCTCATGTCTTACTTCTGATACTCAGGAAATTTTGTTCTGCACTTTGACCAGAAGAGAAATTGTCATTCGAACAAAATAAAGAAAAACACCCAAACATTTGGCAAATGCATTATTTTAATTGTAAATGTGGTAACTATTTGGAAATGTTGATATTTTCTGGCAAGTGCAGTGCACACATGTATGTTATTAGTCACCCAACACATTAGATTTGTGATAAATATACTACTTAAAATAGATTGGCTTAGTGCTTAGAACTTTTGTCTTCTTTATTCAATAAATCTCAAAAACTGTAGCAGATGGAGAAGGAAAAAAAACATTTCTGACCTCAGAATGGAATAGTTTGATGGAATTTCAGCAGACAGATGACTTCTGTGTGTTAATAACATCATATTCAAAATGGTTACTACCGTGGATCACGGCGCTGAGTTACAGGCTTATAATAACTATTGCTATAGAGCACATTTAAAACTAGTTTGGTAAGGATGGAGTACTTTAAATACTTTATGTACTGCATCTGCTCCCAAATCTTTAGCAGTTTTTGTGGTTTGCCATGCATTCCATTTTTTTAACCAAGTTTTCTTAAGGAAATAAGGCTTATATAGTGATGTTTTGGCTTTTTATCTGTTCTTCCATAATGAATTTTGAACCAAGACCTAATTTCAGGTTTCAGATATGTATTAAAGTCTTGGAAATTTTGTAAAAATAGGTATAGAGGTAGAAGAAGTCAAATCAGTGTCCTCATAAAGGAAAAATGTGATCTCAGTGAGGTTGTTAAGCATCAAGGGATTGAAACAGGAGAGCGATTTAGGTATGTTTCAGGTGTGGGAAAGGGTTCAAATGGTGGCTGTCACAGTTTTAGACACTGAAAAGGAGCCCTAGGACCAGCTACAGAGCTGACTTGCTTTGATCATTTTATTCTGCTTCTTTCTGTGTAACACATCCCTCTAAGCAGGAAAGTGCCTCCTATGTGCTTCACATAGAACGAAGGAGACATTTTGCTTCATTTTCAGTTGTTTTGGGTATTATTCACAACAGCAGCACCTTACAATCAAAGTCTTGTTTCTCTCAACGTTTAAGACGTGCAACTCACTGAGAACGTGCACGGGTTTGGTCTCTGGTGGTGGGTGGTAGAGGAGTGGACTCGGGTCCCGATCTCACCAACATGTATAGCATGTTGTTGACTCTGTGCACATTGATAGCCCAAATGGGAGTATTTTTATAGGTTTAAGATGAAGCACATGTGCAAGTGTTGGCAGGGTCAGTTCCCAGAGGGCTTGGTGTTTCTATCAGCCAAGGGAGCTGCTCTCTTAACTCAGGTGAGGTTGACACGGGCGCCTTACAGAAGGTATAATTCTCACTGACAGCTCATGTTAGCAGCTAAGTTTTCACATTGTTTCTTTATTTTCACATGGTGCTTTGCCGGATTATGAATACCCTCAAACTGGTGTATGCCTGCAAGTACATGTGAAAGCAATATTCATTGTCTTTCCAAAATGTGTGCTGCAGAAGTCCGTGAGAGAAAACAAAATGAAAGGTCTTTTTTACGTGTGAAAAACGTATCAATCTATGCTAACAGTTGATTTCAGCAGCCTCTTCTGTCACACTCCTGTGGCCAGAAGAAGGAAGGTTCTTTCTTTCCTCCAAGAAAATTGCCCCCCTAATGTTACTCCGAGGCAGGGTGAGGAGAGTGAAGAGGAAATTAGTGTTTCTTCTCTCCTCGTCATTTTGTTCCACTCAAAGGCTGTTAGCAGCCAATGAAAGCAGTTGTGCTCCTGTTGGCTGCCGCCTTTGTGTATTAGGCAGAGGGAAATGACAGCCTGCTGTAAAGGAAGGGTCCTTTTCACCAGAAATCATTGAAATTCCCTTATCCTGGCCCTGAACAAGCAAGCAAGGAAACAACAGCAGGAGACAGTGCGATGTGTTGGCAATGGAGGGGAGCAGCCATGGAACAATTGATGTGAAAGCCTTCAGCTGAAATCAGCATGTGGTCCATGCAGCCGGCCAGCCTGGCAGCCAGTAGCTGCAATGAGGTATTTACACCTTGGACAATGTAAGAGGAGTGCTAAAAAACCGTGAGAGAATCATTAGACTGTGTTTATTACCAACACAGTGCTTTATCTTCAAAGTGTTGCACACAATTAACCAATATATTCAGCAAGAGCAGTAAATGGATAACATTCATTATCACCCAGTCACTATCTTACAAAACAGATTTGAAGGGATGAGAAGATGCACTTGAAGCCTTGGGATGGAAGAATTTTTAACCTACCGTTTGATCTGGTACAACAGCATTTTGAACAACTTTGTGCCACCTTGTCCTTTCAGTCCTTTGTTTCAGCAGGCAAGAATTGCCCACAAGGCTGGGAGGATATTTCAGTGTCCTCTTTTCTCGCTTTGGTATCTGCCTATTAGGAGCTAGAATGAAATCAGTTCACTTCATAGGTAGATACAATTACTTTTGGAGGATAGTCATGGTTTTCAATTATTAGCAGAAGCGGTCCAAAACCAGCATTTTGTGTGAACATCCTCACCAAGTGTGCACCTGGAAAAGTGTGGTCGTTCTGAACATTAAACACAGCACCTTTTCCAGATCCGGAGGGGGCGGTTGTGCAATGGCATTTGGATCAGTACCTAACTCCTGGGCTGAATGTAAGCCACTGGCATCAGCGCAAGAAGGCTATAGCCAGTCCTTCAAGGCAGCCAGATTCCAATTAATTTCTGATTAGCTATAGAAATGGTACATAAAGTCAGACATTCCTACACGCTCTCACACAATAATACATCGATCAGAAGACAAAGTCAATTCCAGAAAGAGAATTCAGATCATGGAGACCTCTTCTAATACAAAACAATTTAGCGGTGTTGTTAGTTATCTGAGCGTTGTCATTTAGTGAATAACAACCCTTTTCAAAGTCGTCTTGTCATTCATGGGGCAAAGTCACTTCAATGTGGATGCACAAGTACCAGTTCCAAGAAATACTGGCAATCTTTTCATTAAGGCTCTCCCCCCCCAGCTCCTTTTCTCCCTCCCACCACCACTCTTTTTTTTTTTTTTTTTTCCTCCAAAAAAAGCATTGCACAATGGCAGCAAGAGAAAAAAAATCCACGAAACTCCAGGTCAGCAAGAAAGTCTCATTTCTATTAGATTTGTTGGGAACCTTTAGATTTTTTTTTTCTTTTTTTTTTCTTTTATTTTTTTTTTTGGAAGACTGGCCTTCTATTGCTGCTTGCTTCTGTAGAGTCTTTGTAATTTTAGACCATTTGAAATGACTCTGAGCAATCCTTTGGATGTTTTCTAGTGCTTTCCAAAGAAAATCTACTCATTATAAACATCTCTAGCTCCAGTAAAAATGGAGCTTGTGCACAAACACCAAAGTACTTCCTTCTGCTTCTGTTTAGTATAAGGTCTGAGAGATTATTTGTTCAGCGAGGATTTTATTTGTGTTTACAACCTGATAAAGAGAAAAAGGCAGTGATTAATTTATGTTTTTCTTAAACTATCAAAGCTTCAAGTAGTACAATATGACAACATAAATATTGTGAATTGAAATGCTAAGAACTGATTAAAAAAGAAAAAGGTGGGGAGAGGTGGGGCTGGGTTTGTGTGTCTTTGATGGTGCACACTTTAGTCCAGTTTGTTTTGAACAGTAATCTGGCCATACAGAGAGCTCAACAGGCTAAAATGCAGGTCCATGCTGCGCCACAGATTCCTGTGCCGCCTTAGATCACCATTAGCAACTGCATTTTTAAAACAGTTGCTGATGTGCAATGTTTTGTATGCCCTACTGAGAAAGCAGCCGTCAATCCAGGACTGCTCCAGAGGCCTCGGTGCTTCAGCCACTGGGCTGCAATGGACCAAGCGAGGCACCCAGCCTGATGGAAATGAAATTAAGTCTCCCTTTGTTGCAGACATTGAGGATGAAGGGAGGTCTATGTTTACAATGTGGCTGAGGTAGCAGGACTGTGGTAACTGCAGCAAGTGAAATTTCCTTCTAACTGTAGCTAAATACCCCCAAAGTTATTTTGTTGCTAATGCCAACACCTTACTTTAAAAATTTAAAATGTGCGTGGGTCAAAACACTCTGTTGCTTCTTTGGGATTTTTTGGTTTATAGCTGTGATTTCACAAAAGAAATAAGATCCATTGATGGTTTAGAAATTAATGGTAACCTGCAGTATCTCATGTACCTGGAGTACATCCCTTTGCAGGCCAGGAGAAAATATTTAAGTAGTTCAATTTACAGCTGTTGATTCTAAACGGTGTGACAGCAAGACCATGACATTTCTGTTCTTAAATTGTACTGCAGCCTATCCAGGGCCCAATTGCTACGCCTAAACAGGTAAAACTCTTGAACTATTAGCATTTCAGTCTTCCTTCTTAGTTCAGACACAACTAAAGATCTTGGCAGTTCAGAACAAATGTATGTACTTCCCCTCTTCTATATTCTCGCACTGTGTCATATGGCTGGAGAAGGCGGCCTGGGTGGCACTAGAGTGTTGCAGCCTGCCCACAGTCACTGTGGTAGAAAAGGGAAGATGGTGCAGGCTGCCCAGAGAGAAAAAAAGAACAGTGTAAAAGGCACAGTGTGAACTTCTGAGCAGGATTGATGCCAGACTGCTTTGTCTCTTGCTTGTGGATTCATCTTAGATGTGCTGCTGATGTGTAAATATGTTGCACCCAAATGCCACTTCTTCTCCACGGGCGCCTGCTCTCCTGTAGTGCGACAGCAATAGCTCCTAGATGCCCCTTTTTTCTGGGTGGTGGCAAACTGCCTTTGTGGGAAGGAGAAGCCAAAATGCTCTGCAAGTAACACCCTCAGTACTATGGAAAATTATAGAAAATATAATTAACCTATGCCCTGCTAGGATTCAGTCAAGGCTGTCACAGCAAGGAAGGATGGAAGGGTTCTTGGCTCATGTGTCTGCAGTCATTGCCCTGCTCTGTTCTACTCATGTGCTCACCGGCATGGGCTGCTGGGTTTCCACCACTGTGCATTGCCATAGTAGCTTCTTCCTTAGAAACCTCCAAGATCTAGTACCTCCACCTGACTCCAGACTGGACTGTAACAGGCAGAGGCAGTAGGCAAATAGCAAGCTCAAAGCTAACAGCAGAGCAAAAGCCTATGGCTGGGACTCATGGTGCTGGGTGGTCCCATAGGTGCTGGGACAAATCAAAATCTGGAGATCTGATACAGTGTGTAATATTTAAGATTAATGTTACAGTTCTAGTAAATATCCAAAGAGACAGAGAAGACGGATCCTGAATTTGCATTTAAACAAAACCATAATCAGATGGGGAAAATGACCTTTTGCTAAAGTAAGAAGCAAGGGGTAAGAAAACTGGAGAAAATGCCTAGGGGCAGCAGTGGGAAAGCCAAAGACTATAGCAAGCACAGATAATATCTGGCTTACAATGTCTACTGGTATAAAGCCACTTTTTTTTTTTTTT
>VXBW01006444.1:14653-91591 GCA_013400375.1 Thinocorus orbignyianus
TTTTTTTTTTTTCTGAGTTGATTTGAGCCTGATGAATAACTTTGCTCTTATCCAGACATTTGCATTCAGCAGCTTCAGTGTTTTTGACCTAGCACTTAAGATCCCTGGAACTGGGTTTGTGAGCGAACAAGGGTCCCAAACAGGCAGTTAAACAGCACATGATTGTGGCTCCAGTTGTTTTGTAGTGTGACTTGCAATTGCTTTTTCACTTACTATTCCTTCAGGCAAGCAGACTTTTTAATTCCTTTGCATTTCACAGGAAGATTTGTAGACCTGCCCCCAATGTTTTGCTTCATCTGATTGTTGTTAAGAAATACCAGGGACTTGGACTTGAACTTGAATTCTCTGCCTGGAGACATTTTTGTTTGCTTAACAAATGATCAACCCATACAGAGAAATTTTGAACAAAACTTTCTGTAACTGTTCTTTTAAAATTAGTATTGTAATGTTCAGAGGTCCGTGTGTTACACAGTAAATGATTTATCCTGCTACAGTATCCTTCATTAGCATGGAAGGAGTGAGATGAATTTCTTGGACAAAGACTGTTTTAGGGTTGAATTTTAGGCTTGGTTTTTAGAAAACCACATCAGTCATGATCTAATGGCATTATTTCAGCAGAGCTGACATTTAAAGTATGTAATAATTCTACAACTTCAGACAACCACTATTTCAAGGACTATCTCCTAGAAACTACATTAAGGATCATCTAGTCTGAAGTAAGAATTGTTGTCAAACAAGAAAAAATTAAGTAGATTAATCTACAGGGAAAATAATTGTGATTTGTTGATGTCGGAATTCGAGATACACTAGCATTGGAAATATGCAGGTGGCCAGTCAGCCAGAAAGTTCTCACTTAACCAGAATTTCAAGTCTTCTTCATTCTACTGACATAAATTTATTGATAAGAAGACAGCCGCATTTGGTTTAGATGCTTAAAACTGTATATTGGGAGAAATGTCTCATGGATTAATCTTAATAAATGTCACTCTCAAAAGATAACCAGCTTCAAAATCAATCTGTCAATCCCAACCATGTACTTGTGGTTAGTACACTTTTTGTATTAAGTAAAGTTTCTCAGTAAAACGTTGGAAGCAGAGGTACTGAGTGGTCTCTGCCTGGAAGACAAGCTGAGGGGCTTATGTGGAACGGCTGGACAGACAAAGCGGAGCAGGCACCAACTGTTCCCTTGCTCCTCCAAAGATTAGCATTGATAATAACAAAGTGAATTAAAATAACATAATCCGAACCGGCACATTTCTCAGCTTGGTTTTCAGCCAAGTCATATGTCAGTAAGCATAGATCTCTGCCTCCCAAAGGCATTGCCTTCACTCTGCCTCTCTAAAAAGCAGTTCCCATGGCTATTCACTGCCTGCTTCACGGGGGAGGGGGGGGAAGGAAAAGCTGAATTAGTTAGGTGCTGTTTCAGGGTCTCTGTGTGTCTTCTACAGCAGCACAGTTTAGAAAAATGTGCTTATTTTCATGGTAAAAACAACCTTCTTTTTATATTCCTATTTCTTATATGGCATCGTAGAATTAGAATCATAGAATGGTTAGAGTTGGAAGGAACCCTCAAGATCATGGAGTTCCAACCCCCCTGCCATGGGCAGAGACACCTCCCACTAGAGCAGGTTGCTCAAAGCCATATCCAGCCTGGCCTTAAACACTTCCAGGGATGGCANNNAGCTTTCCGGGCTGCCAGTGTGCACTGCTGGCTCATGTTGAGGTTCTCATCCTTGAGTCCTTCGCCTCAGGGCTGCTCTCCAGCCATTCTCTGCCCAACCTCTATTTGTATCTGGGATTGCCACATCCCAGGTGTAGGATCTCATGCACTTGGCTTGGTTGAATTTCATGCATTTGCACTAGCCCACTGCTTGAGCCTGCCCAGATCCCTCTGGATGGCATCCCTTCCCTCCAGCGTGTTGACTGTGCCACCTAGCTTGGTGATAGTGTGCTCTGTCCCAATGTCCCTGTCTCCAACAAGGATGTTAAATAGCACTGGTCCCAGTACAGACCCCTGAGGAACACCATTTGTCACTGGCCGCCACTTGGACATTGAGCCACTGACCACCCTTTGAGTGCAACCAGCCAGCCAGTTCCTTATCCACTGAGTGGTTCATCCATTGAACCCATGACTTTCCAATTTTCATGCATTTTACACATGCAGATGTTGTCCTTGCATGAAGAGTTTGAAATGCAAAAAGAAAATAAGCCTAAGCAAATAAACACGAGGTAAAGCAGAGGACAGCAGCACAGGAGGGATGAGAAAAGAGAATTGGTTGTTTGGTAAAGTAAGATTTAGAGGGATTTTGAAGAGAACCTGGAGGATGAAGACAGGATAATTATTCAATTGCAGGGACCCAAGTAGACTGGGAAAACAGTGAAGCAAAACAATAAAGCAAAAAGATTAAGAAGAGCAGAAAAATCAGGAGGCTTGGGAAATAAAAACTGTTGTTAGCAGTTTCAAATGTATTTGGTTTTCCGGACCATTTCATACAACAGAACTTGATATTTAGGCTGTGGAGGAAGGATATGAACACTGACCTGATGGTGTTCAGGAGCTGGTCTTGATATCAGTCAAGACCTTCAAAGTCAGCCACTAGACATGAATCACTGAAGGAAGCAAGCATTGAAATCATCGGGGCCATCTGCGGAAATGCTGGCTGACTGTGCTACAAGGGCAGACTGCTGTGCCTTCCCACTTGGCCTCAGCTGGTGGGGCTGTGGACACGTTGCATTTTTCTCTTGTGCCTCAGTTCTCCTACTGCTTCCTTAACCCAGTGTCATTGTGGAAAACACTACAGTGGAGTGGGCCAAAGAGCAACATGAATAGATATGTTCACACCTGAGACCTCATGTGACTGGACACCACACGAGAGCAAAGTGGGACATATTCTGATGGACAGTCAGATATTCCATCATCCTGGTTCTGCATGGCAGGGTTGGTGGTGGGCAGGTTTATTGGCAGTCATAAATACAAAGGTTGCAGCTCGCTCAGCCAAGCTTTGTTGCAACTCTGTTTAACAGTCTTTGTTTAATTTGATGGGGGTTGCTTACGACTAATGACCTAACTTACAAACCAGAATTATATTTGCATAAACACTGAGGAATGCAAAGGCTCTGAGCACTTGTATTGAAGTTTGGGGAAGAGGTGGAAGCTATAGGGGAGGGTGTGTGTGTGGGTGTGTGTGTGGGTGTGTGTGCTGTCATTCAGGCCTGGTTGAGATCGCTTTGAAAGTGCTATCTCCTATTTGGGCACTTCATCATAAAAGTATACCTGCAATAGATCATCATAGCATTTTGTTGTAGACAAAGATGGAAAAAATTGCTTTAAAGAAGGAGTGGTTGAAGCTATACACTATCTTGATTTTATGGTAGCTTTTTATACAGCCTCACATGACATTCTTATAAGCAAACTCGGTTCATCTGAACTACAAGGTGAATACACAATGGCTGAAAAATTCTGCTTAGAGCATCTTAAAATTTTATAGAATGCCGAGAAATACAGAACATTTATTGTCATGGTAAGGTTGTGACTCAGCCACAGCTTTATTAATCAATAGCCTTATGTTCGAGGTAAAAGAATGATTAGAGAAGATGCAGTTCCATTATTTATGGGAAGTAAGCAACTAATGCACACAACAGGAGGAAGACTGAAACATTCAGTGCTTTTGTTTGTCTCCACTGTAGGAAAAAAGCTAGCTGTGACCACAAATTATCGACTACTAAAAAAAGGAAAGCTAGAGACAGCGAAAAAGAAAAGAATTGAATAAAAAGATATACTTATAAAGTTAAAAGAAAGGGATCTAAGCAAACTATTAATAATTTCATGACCTTAGATTTCTAAGAAGCAGCCAACATCTGTTTATCAACATTCACATAATGTCAAATCAATCAGCCTTCCTTTCTTGACAGGCTAACTGGTTTAGAGGATAAAAGGAAGCAGTAGAAATCGTATACTATATCTTGATTTTAGAATACATTTTGGTATAGGATTGTGTGATTGACAATCCAGGGAAACAGGATTAAGATGGGATTACACAGAAGGTCAAAAAACTGCACTCAGAGAAGTCACCAATGGTTTCTTCTCAAACTGGGATGTGAGAATGGTTCTAGTTCTCCACTACTTTCACCATTGGTGAATGATGAGGTAGAGAGGAAACCTATACAAATGCAAACATGATGGAAAGAATTATATACCCTGTGGAAGACAAGATCAAAATTTAAGATGACTGGCAGATGGGAGAAATGATTCAAAACAATAAAAGGAAGTTCAATGAAGAGAAAGATAAAGTGACAAAATGCTATAGTGTAAGAAGCAAAAGTTAGTTAACAAACACATGAAGGCAAGAAGCAGCAGAGTTGACCAGGGGGTAATTACAAACCGATATTAACACTATTGCGTTTTATTCTTGTCCATCAAGAAGCTTCATCTGAGGGAACATGTGCCGCTTGGGTCCTACATTCTAAATGAGGGTAACTGAAGAAAGTCCAGAGATGAACTACAAGAATGGTAAAGGGTTTAGAAAAAAATGGTCTAGGCTGCAAATCTGAGGGAACTCGTTTCTGGTGCTGAAGAAAGTAGATTGTGGGGATATGATATGATAAGAGTCTAATGATATATTGATAACATGACATTATTCTACAGAATGAAATAGTAATCAGGGAGGTGGTTTCCATTTTTTGCTGAGCACAGGACAAGCACTAGTATATTTCACTTGCATCAGAAAGACTCAGCAAGGACTGTTTTTGCCATTTGCTGCCTAATGTGTTGTTAGGGAGTGAAGACCAGAGTACGTTACAGGGAGGTTGCAGAATTGCTGTTGTTAAGGAATTAAAGAAGCATCTATCATTAATGTTCAAATTACTGTTAATCCTGTTTCAGCGTAAGGGAATACACTGCCCGGGGTTGTGATGAACATCTGAATCACCTGGACATGCCTCTTCACAGAAACTAGAGAGGCAGCATCATGGAAGATGTAGGGTCCAATTTAGCTTCTCCAGAGTTAACCAGGAAGACATTTTTAGGCATTTGGCTCTTGTCTAATGAAAAGATCCGTGCATTGCTCTCTCAGGTCCAGTTTATCTTTTCCCCATCTCTCATGTGTGAAGTCCCATTGGCACACGCTCTGACAGCCTTTGCGTAGATCTGCTTAGGGCATGGTGTTGAGTCCCATTTTCTCTGAAGCAAGACCACTTTCATCCTTTCTCTGCATCTAATATCACTCTCTCAGATGTACCACCAGGGAAACTGTCCTGGGTCAAAAGTGAAAGGGTTTTATTACTGGTGTTATTTGAGAATTATCGCTATTGAGTTCTCTAGCATGGCCCAACCACCCTCATCTTTGGGCAGCATAGAGAGAGAGATCCTTCTGTGCAAGAGTTTCTGACATAAGAACAACTGCCAAGAAGTGTAACATGAAATTCTATTCTTTACCTGTCATCTTATGTCACTAAAACCCTTACAACAGCTTTTTCTCACCAAAGACTTTGACTGTATAGGAAGGTATCAGTACATTTCCAACATCTAGCAGGATGTAATAATGTTATGTCTTTGCTGGTGTCTAGTGTAGCCTCGGGTTAGCAGAGTGCTTTGAGTGTATGTGAAAGGAAGGAGCATAGCAAAATGCAGTGAAGGATCCCCTGGTTGACTGTTATCCAGACACAGACACTCAAGGTGCTTTGAACCTCTCCTTTCTGTGTGGGCCTAGATCTGGTTTTCAGTCTCAGGATCCCCTAGGAGCCACTCTGAGAGCTGCAGTGCTCCTGGAAGTCCTGGCTCCCCCTCAAACACTGACATACCCACAGGATCTGGAGACTTGCAGATTGCATGAGTGAACAAGTTTCGCACAATAATTCTGAGCCTCCTGTTTTTACTCAGGGGGGAATCCATGAGAGGTTCCCCATTCCTGCTAATAAGCCAGGAGACTCCCTGATGCACAGAAGGCTAATTCACACCTATTTGCCAGGGGACAAATGTGGCACCTATTTAATCCTTGCAAGTGAGGAGTTCATAGACCCCCCACCAGGTGACTTCTGGCCAAAATCACCTTCTCTTTGCTGTCTTGAGTGGGAGCTGGTTTATTGCGGAGGGTGATTACATTTCAGTGGGAGAGCACTTAAGCTAATTGCTCGGTATTGTTCGTCCTGTGCCAACATTCCTCTGGAGTTTTAGTTCAAAGGCCTGTGTTGCAATCAAAATACTTTGCTGCTTGACATAGATATACCCAGAGTTCATCAGCTGGAACAGAATGACTGCATTGTGTCAGCAGAGTGCCTAGATATTGTCAAGCAAGCAGGTAACCAAGAGTAAAATCTGAGGGTGAGACTTCCCATTTTGGGTCCTGAGTATGAACAGTGCTGAATAATTGAGAAGCCTGTTTTCTGCAGCTGGTGCTGTATCAAAAGGCCATCAACAATGTACCTTCTCATCACCAAAATTTACTTTATTGCTCAATTTCATGTCTTGATAAATGCAGCGAGAGTATTTATATCCAGATAACTTGTTCAGCTTGATAAGCCATACAGAAGCAGTGAACTTCAGGCTTTTTCATTTGATAGAATTCCCAGTCTAGTATAAAAAGAAAAATATCTGCAAAACTGAGTCTTATTGCTATTTACAACAGATGTTATGGCTTTTTACTGTGAAATATTGTGACACCTATCAACAAAGGTTAGTGCAGACAATTTCTTGGGGAAGCGTGTGACGACTACGAAATTCACAGCCAATGTACAGAGAGGACATGGGCGGAATAGTCACTTGGTAGAGACTACAGTCCATGCATCTTTGTAGAGAAAACAATAAGAAAATAATGAAAAACATGTGTTTTTATGATTTTACCCTCCTCTATTCAAATACAAGTAATTTATTGTGGTGTTCTTTTCTAAAACTCTGCTTTCATGTAGACCATGCATTGTAAGTGTATTTGCTAAATTCATTATGCATTTATATGTGTATATACACATGCTTTAGCATTCACCACGTCTTTTGTTGGTGACTCCCTCTTCCACCCAGGTAAAATCTGAAGCGCTTTCCAAACTTTAAAACAGATCAGGGAGCCTTTTTGCTGGCGTGTGTAATTGCTTTGCCCATTTTTACAGGGAAGCTCTTTAGCGTGCAGCTATTCTGCACAGTAGTTTAGAACAGTAGAGCCAAATGAAATTATGGTGGGAGTTTTCAGCAGACAGGCTGTAATTATCCAGTTTGGAATTTGACCAGACTGAAATAGAAGCTTGCCTACCAATAAACATACTTGAAGTAACATGTTTTTGAAGTTTTTAAACAAAGAATCTTGTTTGGATGGTGAAAGTGCAAGATGGGAGTTGTAAAATCTGTGTTGCCGTGGCATACATTTAGTAGCTATACTATGAATTATTTAAGCTCTTCTTCCCCTTTTTTTTTTTCATTAAAAAAGAACAACAGTGTCAGGCCTTACCACCACTAACTCTCTTAATTTTTATCCTGTATTACTTCAGGAATGATGATGGGGTTGGCACAAGTATCTTGGACTCTTTTAGCACCAGTTGTTCCATGCTCACTGGGTTCTCATCTGTGACTCCAGAGTGGCCTTGCCTGTGCAGGGCCAAATAAATTCCCATGGCAAGGACAATTGTGTGAACATTTGTCTGGAGTAACTCCACCCTGTGGAATTATTTATAATTTTAGCAATTAGTTCATTTGAAAAATAGGATTGCCATTATTTTTTTATTTCAACAGAGTATTTTCCCATGGCAAGTTATTCCGTGGTGGCTGCAAGCTTCTCTGTGTAGACAATCTCCTTGCTTAGGACTTTTGTGGTGCCCACCAGCTCTGTGTGTAAATCGCTAGGAAGAATAAACTACCATAAGGAAGCTAACTGAGGTAGAGCAACCCGAAGCAAAGTTTCAGCTGTGAAACAGCCATGTGAAAGCGAGGTTTTGTTTTCATGTCGCAGTTTGGCCCACAATTTTCACACCAGTATGCTTCACATGGTTTTTGAAACGTCCAAATCTCTTTGTCTGTTAATTTGTCCATTAGTTTTGACTTACGGAAGAGAAGGAGAGAGTTTTAGCAATGCACAGAATGAATCAATGTACATGTATATACTTGCAGTGAGGCAGGGCAGAAGTGACAAAAGATTGATTTGCTCAGAGCTGACCTCAATTACTGGTCTGCTGCAAGGGATATGCAAGGGCTAATTTTGCCATAAGTGTCATGACACGTGAAAGTGCCAAAATGGCGCAGATGAAGTTCCATTATGATAAGCATCTATGAGTAACTAGTGGGAAAATGTGAGAGTGAAGAGAGTGTAGAGGCAAACACAGTAGCCTCTCAGGCTCAACTTCTGGATATGTTTCAAAAAAACTCTGAAATTCAGTAAAACTGAAGCACTTGAAACTGTACACAGCCTAATCAAGATTTTGCGACAAAAGTCAAATGCTTATCCAAACTATAGGTTTTCAATTGCAAACTTTACCAAGCTATAAGGTTGTCTTTTCTTCAAAGATTGAATCTTCACAGACGCCATTCTCAGTCATAAATCTCTCAGGAGACAGACAGCAGCTCTCTATCACACCTTGTGCTGCAGTCAGGAACAGCACAGAAGCTCTTTCTGGTGCTGCTTCCACAGTGATGGAACTTTTTTGAATGACCTAGAGAAAAGCATAGATTCTAGCCATGGGTTCTATGTAAATGAGTCAAAAACATTCCTGACTAGATGGAGCAGATTTATAACTTTTGTGAAGCAGAACAAGCTGGTGATGTTGGAGCCACACAGTTAAAAATGCACTTAAATTCTTTTAGTCACTCTGAGAACATACCACACATACTTTCACACACACACAAAAACCTAGACATATAACCTTTTCCCCTTGTATTGCTTCATTTTTTTCCTATTTCACAATGTAGCTATGTTTTCATTAAGGACAAAATATGTTATGAATTTATTGCTCATCTTAGCACACTGTCACTCTTTCTTGCGCTCCTTCTAGCCTAGTGCTCCTAGTACTTCTGCATTAATTTTTTTTTTAATGGGATATTATGTCAGGTTGGGTTCTGGTCTTGGTTTTGGTGATAGATCTCTGAAGGCACATCAGTGGCTGCAACCTGGCTTCAGAGATAATTAGGTGGCATTGTGCTTCTAAATTTTAAATTTGACCACCCAGATTCAGATGCCCAATTCTATTATTTAAAGAAATTACATTGTTCACATTAGCTGTCCAAGTGGTGACAATCGTAGCTCACTGAGGTGTGGCTAATGGAAGATTAGGCT
Organism: Thinocorus orbignyianus; assembly: GCA_013400375.1. Lineage (NCBI taxonomy): Eukaryota > Metazoa > Chordata > Aves > Ciconiiformes > Thinocoridae > Thinocorus > Thinocorus orbignyianus. The sequence goes on from VXBW01006444.1 coordinate 23,902, forward strand.
CCGCACAGTTGAACGCTAATTTATATTGCCACATATCCCACCCTCTTCTTGGGCTGTGTGACAATGGCGAGCCACCCTGTCTGGTTTTAAAGCTTTTCAAGATCTGTGCTGCTGGTATTAATTCTGTTTATATTTGCAGCTCAACTGAGACTTTGATTTGCTTACCACAGTAACGTGGCGATGGACTATCTGTTACAAAGAACACACAGTACAAAGAGCTCAGCTGCTGGTTGAAATATTCCAATCATAAAAAGTGCTGCTAATTTAGCCAGGCGATAAATACATTAATTGAGAATATTTATGAAGACTTGTTTGTGCAGATGGCCAAAGACAATAACAGAATGATATTTCCTTACTACATGAGGAGCTCATGCTTATCACATGCCAGTATGGCAGGTATTCACAGTGTTTACTTTCAGGATGTGTGTTTAGATCTCTAAGTTAGGGGCCTAGACCCGATTTTATCTCATCTGCCTTAGGCACTTAACTAAGCTGGGTAAATTGGAAAGCAGAGCTGTCCTATTTCCCTTAGGTACTTAAAGCAAGGGGAAGAGAGGGAGAGGGAGGAGGAGCAAGAAGGTAGAAAAACACTCCCAAGAAAAAGCTTTTGTCCTCTGCCATCCAAGTTGCCTTCTGGAGACTAGATAGCTAATTCTCCATCTATCAGGGTGATTCACCTAAGCATCTGAAGTCATGTGGAATGCATCTCCGTCATTCCTTAGAGTAACCTGTCTCTGTCCACTGACTACATATGGAGAACGGCCTTCTAATTTATTAATCCAAAGTCTGATGATTGAAGAAAATTGCATGAATCATCCTCTCCAGGCCAGAACCAGTAAGAAGGAAATTGTTTTGAGGGTTATCCTTACCTCTAGGTTGTTTGTCTCAAAGGAAGAGAAGCATGGCGAACTTTGGACTACCTGGCTCCTGTGCTTTTGCGAAAACCAGCTTCACATGATTCAGGAGAGGTGCTTGTGAAAAAGGCACTTAAACCACATGTGCACAATTCAGGCTTTCCCACTGAAACCCAGTGCTGCTGGAGGGGCACGTGTGGAGGCCAGAAATACCATTTTCTACTACTTCGGAGTTACCTACATGGGACACTCTGGGGCAGGAAGTTCAAGGAAGTTTTGTGCTTCTGATCATCCTGCCATTAATTAATTTCCAAAGTATATCTAATTGCAAAATGTTATTTTGCACATTAAATGCTGAAACAGGCCACAGAATTCTCATCACTGTGTTATTCCCAGGAGACCAAATATGCCTTTGCAGGGGTTGGATGGCAAGGACATTTTCAGCTGCAGGGTTTAAAACCTAACAATGCCTCGATCATATTGCAATTTCGTTATGTCCTTAAGTAGATGCACTGAATGCAACTGTAACAGTTCTATGCCTTTCATTGCCACATATTTTTTGGCAAATCATCTATATTCTTCCTGTGATTATTTTTTTTCCAGGCAAATCCTGCATTGTACGTTATTCTAATTCTTTGTTAACCCCACCCATAAAGGCTCAATTCACCACCTGTGCAATGTCTTATCTCTCCTACTCTCACCTCTGTTGCGGATGCTGAGAGAAAGTGTACATGCACTCTGAATCCTGTACTGTCGTAAAATGCATTTTTATTCTTTTGATTATCTCATAGATTTTCTCATAGGTTTTCTATGAGATAAAAGCTGATAAATTTCCAATAAAAGTCCATTTTAAGTTAAAATGGGGAAAAGCCACAAGGAGATTATTTATAATATAATTTGAAAATGTTTATTTAGTTCTTTTTTTAGTAGTCAGAGGAAAGATACTTCTAATTTATTGCACTCTAGCTGATGGTCTGCAGACCAAATCTGGTCTGTGGGATGTTTCCATCTGGGTAGAGAAGATGCACATCAACTGTTCTTTTTAATGCCTAATTGCATCTTTTCACTCCCATTTTTTCCAGATTTTGGAAAAAAACCCACCACATATTGGATAGACTGTACTCGAGTTATTAACGACATTTGTCCTGGAGACAAAACTAACTACAATACAGCTAAAAGAGCTATAAAACTCTGGGCATGTGATTTTGCTCTTTCTTGTTACTCATGTGATGGGCTGAAACTGAAGTTGGAGGAAATGAAAGTCAGGACTGTGCAAAAACTGAGCGCAGACAGTGACTCAGAAGGAAAATGGATTAAGCTGAGAGTTTGTTTTGACAGCTTTTCAGGTAAAATTTGGGTCTAACAGTGAATGCAAGAACATTGGCTTTCTGTTCCTTGTGCTGTCTTGAAAACAGTGTCAAAGAAAGCATCAGCATACAAAGCTTCCTCACAAACAAAGGCTGGTAAAAATTCAGAAGTCATGATTTGTTCAAGTTAAGGTTAATTCAGAAAACATTTCTGATACTTTTACCTCTCTGCTGCATAGTTGTTAGCAACACATCAGGGATGGAGGAGGAAGCATTGTGTAACTGTGCTGAGGAGAGCCAACAGCTGCTGCAGTTCAAGGCAAACTCTGCTCAGTGCCATGCGGATGGACCACTGATTTAACCTCCCTTCTTATTCCTAGCATTGTTCACAATCATATTAAAACACGATAGCATCAAGAATGCACAGTCTTCTGCAACTTAATTTCTCTAAATCACTTTACAAATCTCTTCTTATTAGATATCTTTTCCTCAGCAATAATTGGCTGGATATTTTAATCATTTCAATGTATTCTATGTCCCGGTTAATAAAAGTCTTGTAAAGGTATGTTGATTTCAAGGTGTTAGTGCTTATGAAAGATACACATCTGGTTGTTCTAAAAATGAAGCCTTTTATTATCTCTGAGCTAAAATTACAGAAAACTACAGTGTTTTGATGTACAAAAGTTTTGATGTACACAGACCCTGACCTAAAAAGGAGTTCAAATTTATTCTCTCATGAAGCTTTTATGGCTGACCTCCAGCTGCCAAATATGTGGAGGTTTTTTCTTAATGAGGACACCTGTCAAAAGTAAATGGCTTGAGACTTCACATAAACTACCAAGAATCTCCTCATTTTCATTCAATAAATAACACATGGATAACCTGGAAGAGAGCAGCATATACTAGCATGTACTGCAAAAACCCTTTGGGGAAAAAAACAAGGACCTAACAGCAAGCAACTTTCAGGTACTCACAAATCACACAAAAAAAGCTAAAAGGGAACATATGATACACTGAACCTCACCACTTTTATATGGTGACTTCTTTTTGAGTAACACAGAATAATAAGAATAACATTCTTGCTCCTTGGCTTTCCTTGCAATAAATGGGTTTGTGATTACAGAGCAGAGGAATCAAAAGCAAATTTACTAGACATTCAGTTGAAGGAAATGGATCAGATCTGAAAACCTAAAGAGTCTAACAACGTTTTTCCACATGAGATCTCAAAGAACTCCAGACTCTTACAAGACTCTGTCTACATACTCCTAGGAAGACTAATCTCCAACTGAAATAATGCTTAAACCAAAACACCGCAGCAAGAATTGCCATGGAAATTACTTGTCATCATCGGTATTATTTTCCAGGTGAACCCTACAGTGCAAATCCACCCCTTGAAGAAAGACTGTTGCCTATTATGGAAAGAAAAAAGACAACAGGCTAATCGTATTGTTATGAATCTCTCTGTCGAGCACACAGTGTTTGATGTATTCAACTGGTTGCTTATTTTTTGCATTATCTAGACTGCATGGTACGCAGAGTACATGCAGCCACCAGGTTCCAGGTGGCACTCAGTACAGACAGTGGATCATCTTACCCAAGTCACAGGCAGTCTTCAATCCCAGAGTAAGGAGTTTTCCCAGATGGAACATCCTTTGGCAAAGAACTCCACATGTTGATCACCAGCAGCTGTGCAAGGGAGGCTTTCTAAGCAAAGGCTGTGGGACCAAGACAACAGCTGATAATCTGGAGAGTTGTGTGGATGCCTTGAACCAGCTGGAAGCTTGCTGTCTTTCACTGGTTAGTGTGGTTAGCTGCTCACTTCTTTAGTCTCTTCAGTTCTGACCTTCCCCCAGTCCGTTTTTCTTTCCTCACTGTTCATTCATCCTATGCTGGCCTTCCTTTCCCAGTTTCAGCGGTGGGTGGTAAGCACATTCCCCATTTCTTTCCTGGCTCCCTTGTCTGTTACTGATTACTATGCCCAACCTTTCCCTGGACTGTGTATCATTACAGATGTTCCTTGCAGGTCTCCGTTCTGCCATCATGTTTTTGCTTAGTTTTATTGGTCCTCTCCCCACACTGGAAAAAAACCAATGACGATAGAGAAGCAAGGAAATTAACAATTACAGCTTCTTCTTATTTATTTGTATTTGTGTTTCTTTACTCTTTATTTATCTCTCCTACTCTTTAGCACAAAGGAAGAACTACACTGAAGATACATAAAAAGTTATGCTTTGGCACTAAATCACTCACAAAAGCTAATTGTTGCTCTAGACAATCTTCTGATATTCACAGAATACCTTAAAAAAACCCACCTTTCTTGGTCCCTTCCATCGTACATCTGCTTACTCCCCAAACAAACAAATTTTATTTTGAATGAATGAAAGTCCTAAGTGACTAATTTTTTTTTTTTTTTTTGCAAGAACAAATAACAAATAAAAAGGTACAAAATTACAGTGGATGAGGCCATAAAAAGAGGTAGTAATTCAGATAACTAAGGAAAGGTAGAAAAAGAAGGCAGTGATCTGCGAGCAAGGTGAGCTGCATACTGTATTTGAACAAGCTCATCTAAATGTTATAGTCTTTAACAGTCTTAAAAATTAGTTTCCAGGGGTAAGATTTTTGCTTGGTTCTGGCAAAAATAACATCAAGAAATGTTGGTTTTTTTAGAAATGTTACTTTCCCAATAAGACAAAAAACAGAAGAATAAACTATTTCAGGGAATTTTCCAGTGAATTATAACTCACGCTTTGGTATTCTGGTGAAGGCTGTTGCAGGAAAAGAAAAAAGTTGAAGAATTTTATTCAGCTTAGAAAGAATTAACAGTTTGAACTAAAGAGAAAGACTATTTCCTACAAATATTCATCTTATGAAATGCTCAACTTAAACTCTAATACTGCAAACTTTTCACAAGAGCTAGAACTTCTCTTAAACTGACCCGTTCCTGCACATATTTGAAGTTGCAACTACAAGAGTGGAATGGAAAAAAGACCTCAGTAAAGCACTGCACAACCTTTGGTTTCCAGACTTGAATTTTACTGCTAAGACCTCTGACTTCCGTCGCTGTGACTTCACACCTCAGTTGTGACCTTGAGACTGGTTTCCACTCAAGCAGATTCTCCACAGATGCCAAGGAAGGCAATGAAGTCAGAACTGTGAACTTGGTGATTTTGCAAGATTTTCTATTTTTGGTGTTTATAGCATACTGGTTCCCCCCCCACCCCGCACTGTAACATACTGGTAATTTAAAAAAAAATAAGAAAAAAAAAAAACCTACAACCAAACCCCCCATGCTTTTAAGGGTACAGAGACACTGAGAAGCATCATCTCCCACTGTACAATTTTCCTTTAGTAGACATAGATGATTAAGAAGGATTCAGCAAGAAATAAAATTAAATTGTCAATAAATGATTTCATAATCAGGAACTAAAAGTGCAAATACATTAAGCAAAGCTATTTTTATTTTCTTTCAACAATCCATAGAAAAGGAAAGCATTTTTGGTGATTTGATTTGCTGACCTACTTTGCAAGACTCTATAGAAAGCTGTCTGTAGATGCTGAATCAAATTCTTTCAGATGAAATGTTGTTTTTCTTGCTGTGTGCATAAACATCTAAATATGATAATGATGTACGCACACAAATGCTGATTCAACTGTAATTGATGGCAAAAATTCAGTAATGCAAGATCTTGTCTTTGGCAATTGGTAGAGATGCCTGCAAACAGTGAAGATGTTATAAGCATAAGGCAGTAAAAGACTTGGCAGTGGATAATACAATAGCTATCCTTATACTTCTCCTTTTAAAGTTTATCTGGGCTGCTATCCTGTGATGGAAAGTGCTGTCCCTTGCTTTACACCTACTTAAGAATGTTGGTAATTCCAACCACTATGCCTAACTATCCTTTGACCTGTGATACGATTTCCCTAAGATTAATTCTGAGTGACTGGGACTCACTGTTATTCTTATTTTACAGAAGGGAAAGTGAACTACAGAGAAGCTGAGTAACTTCTGCTTGGGCCTCCAGGGAGTTTATATTAGCATAGGTATTTAGAGCTAGACTAGAGCTTTAAATACTAGGTCATGTTTTCTCCTGCTGGACTCCTGGTTGCCACATCTTCACAGCTGTGTGGGTTGAAGAAAGCACTGTATTGTTCCCTAGAGCTGTGTATGACAGCAATGTTCAGATTAACACTTGAGGCAGGAAGGAAAATGAAAATCTACCAAATGTAGAGCGTGACAGGCAAAATTGAAAAAAAAAAAAAAAAAAATAAAAAAGACTTTTAAATTTGTGCCTAATACAGTAACCTAAGGTACTACTTAGTGCAACAGTCAGCACTGGATATGACAGGAACAAAATAAAGCCCTGGAAATGCAGTTTGCAAGTAGGTTGTGTACCCTTCAGCATAACAGTACTGTTCAGTCCTTCCACTGGTGCTTTCTAGGAAGCATCTACCCAAGTCAGTGCATTCACTCAACAATCTGTTCAGATTCAGGGAACCTTTCACAGGCTGGTCTTGCTTTCTGCTGGAATCAAGCACCGCAACAACTCCAGTATAAGCCCTTCTTAAGCTATTTTTCATTTCAAGAACAATAAATAAATAAAGCCCTCTTTCACATAGCTCTGCTCTTCAGTCTCAAGTCCTCATCCTTCTTTATGAAGCCAGAAGTTAATTCTCTCCCCTTCTTCTGGTTTGGAAGCCTATTTAAATTCAGAAGCTTGAACATGGGTGTCTGGGCTGTGTCCTGGTACCTGTATATAGTTTCTTTATGAAGCAGGATCATGTACTCCTCTAAACATATGTAAGGTTGATAGACTCCCATGTATCATCTGGGTCATCATATAACTTCTCTGCAAACATAGGCTCTTGTGTCTCATTTGGAAGGCTCCAAAGAACATTTGTCATATTCATCACCACAAAATATGTACCAATGCACCACAACAAATTCGAAAAAAAAAATCAACCCAAAACCAACTGAAACAAAATGCTAGAGTGCTGAAACTGGATCAGATTCAGATTACGAAGTTTTTCCTAAACGGTGAAGTAAGTAGTGTTGCCTCTGCTACATTTTTTGTGATTTTTGTTTGTTTGTTTGTTTTTGGTTTTTTTTTTGTTGTTTCTGTAAATAGGAGGATGCTACTAACAGTCATATAACTTATTCTGGTTTATGACCTAGTGGAGGAAGTCAGGTCTAATGCTTTATGACACCAAAGCAGAATATTTTTGCATGTGGTTCTGTTACACTGATTATCTGCGCTGGAAGAACTATAAATCAATATCTAGTACAACTTCAAACATTTCAAGGTTAACAATTAAACATTATTTCCCCCTGCAAGGAGACAAAAAACGTAAGAGATGTCTCTGCATTTGATCTGCAAGGCATTTAATTTTAGCACCGATAAACATGCAGGAATGTTCTTAATTTAGCCATTCTGATTTATATAGCTTTGTGCGTGTGCATGCATGTGTGTATATATATATATTTATATGATATACATTCAGGCAAGAAATACAGTCTTATTTTGCTTTACTGGCAACTATAAGGGAAGATATTTCCTAGGGAAAAGGTAGAAGGTGAAAGTCTGAAAAAAACCCGCAAAACCTAAAAGCTTTGAAAATGGGTAACTTCTGGAAAGGTCATTTTGGATTAGAAGAGACAGTCTGCCTTCCCAAGACCATGAAGCAACCAGGCAATTAACACTTTTGCAGTGTCATCTCTCCAACCACGGTTATACGCACAAAGTCAGATTTCACCTACCGTGCAGTCATGAGGACACAACCACATGAGCTACTTGTATGATAAGAGTAGAGATGGGTCTCGGTCCATGTCCCAGCTTACCAAAGTGAGGTTGAAGCAAAGGTCAGATGTGACAAAGACGTATCTTGTATTGTCTTGGAGAACATCGCTTTTTGCTTTACTTGCCCCAGAGAGCAAAAAGAGCTTGATATAACATGTAAATGGTAGGTAACACATGATTAAAGCATATACGTAGGTGAGCATGTAAAATAAAAACACCCATTTAGCAATGAGTGATCTTATGTTTCAAGATACGCTTAGCTTTTGTAAGGAGAAAGTTCAGTAGAAGACAGGCATCTGTGTTATTTTTGTAATAAATTCTTCAATTCATTCATTACCCAGAGACAACCCAGAGTCTTTCAGGACCAGCCGTGGTTCAGAAAGGACCTCTTAATGGGCACGTTGTCCAAAATAATATGCTAGGCAGGAGAGTAGCTGCCTCTCCCAGCTATTCACCTCTTCACTAGACTGGGAAATAACAGTTTTGTTCAGGCTTTCTTGGCTTTTACAAATGCTTTAGTAAACACTGAATGACAATTTCAAGCTGTTTACCCAGAATAGCCAAATGGTCGGCGTAATGGTGTCTGTCACAACAGTGGAAAATACTGTATTACCTTATTAAGTTATCATTTCTGTTAATAAACTCATGTCCTGTTTACAGTAAACAACACTGCAGGCAGAAGAGAAATCATCAAAAAAATATGGAAAAGAATACATGCCATTACCTAAAAAAAGCTAACATGAAACTGTGAAAACGATGCAGTTAATCATGCTATTGAAAGTGAGTAAAATTAGAAAATGTAAGAGAAAAAAAATATAAAGGAAGAAACAATTACATTAGCATTAGCATTTTGTAAAAAGATTTCTGTTGACCTGAAGAAATGTTGCCCCAATGGAATGAGCTGCTACAGACTAGGAATGAAAATTTGTTGTGTTGGTACTGTGGAAATACTTCCACGTTACTTATGCAAAAAATACTAGTCTGAAAAGAAAAAGAAATTAATATTGATCTGTAGGGCATTCTACAAAGAAAGAATGCTCCTTTTCATTGTGTGTGAACCACTACAAAAGCTTTGTAAGAGAAACTGATGGGTACTAATAGGAAGTTGGGCATTGATCACAGGCATGAACCTACTGAAGAAATACAAGGAAATATTCCAGTTTTGTGGAGAAGAGAAAGAAGTAGGAAAACCTGTCAGGATCTCCTTGTTCCACTGCCGAGACCAGCTAACAAGCCACAGCAACATAACTAAAAGGGACTGAGAGCTGTAGGCTTAGCTCTTGATCAGTCTGGGGACAGAGCCAGGATGTGAAATTGAGAAGACAGGGGGAACAGAGTTAGTGCGCTGCAGCGTAGTACAGCCTCAGATATTCAAGGAACAGCAGGAGATTTTGGAAGCCTGCTAATATTAGAAGATAAATGGCATAAATTATAAGAAAGCTGAAATCCTGGTAGTGGTGGTGCATTTTTTTTTCAAGTACAAAGCTGAAATGCATTACCACAATCCAGATTCTAATAAAAACTATTGGTTTCTGTGGTTTCAAACCTCTTTCTTCCCCTTCCCCATTCTAATTCATTTGGAACATATTCCGGATTTCCTGAAAAGTGGGGTCTGCCTACCATGCTAACACTTACAAAGAGATATGAAGAAGTGAGGAAGCTATGCTTGCATTAAGGAACGCTAACAACATTTGAGGCATCGAAAGAGGCCACTAGCACTCATTTTCTGGGAAGTGGTGGAGAGGAAAGTCTCAGGATTTTTCAGTGTCTGAAGTAACAAGTGTGGTAAAATTCCCTGATAAATGGAACCATGACAGATTTGGGAACTCTTGGTCCCCCAGGCCTGAGCCACAACCCTGCTCCATGCTGGGGCAACGATGACATTGTTAGCCATCCATGTGTGGTGGGGGAAATGCAGAGAACTCCTTACCCAGTGCCTGATCTGGACAGCTGGAGGAATATGATTTGAAATGACAGGAGTATGTCTCAGCTGGTCATCTGCACGCAGCTTGAAATGCCAGGTAACTGCTACAGAAGAATAAGCTCCATGTTTGACAATACTAGGAGCACTCTGCTGACATACCAAAAATATTTCACTCCCCATCCTACTTGGAAGAGACATTTTTGGCATTACAAAACCACATTAATATACTGTTCAACTTAAAAATGTGAGCATTCAGCACAATAGATGTAGCCACAACAAACTGACTGCCACCAGAGAAAATGTCCCTATATTGCAAGCTGCTGCTTTTGCAGATAGAGATCAAGAGGAACTGCACACATAAGACCTAGGTGGATGGCTGGACTCAAAGATGGTCAATGGCTCAATGTCCCAATCATTGTGGTCAATGGCTCAATGTCCCAAAGGTGGCCAGTGGTACTCCTCAGGGGCTGGCACTGGGACCAGGGCTGTTTAACACCTTTCTTGGAGACATGGACAGTGGGATAGAATGCACCATCAGCAAGCCTGCTGATGACACCAAGCTGTGTGGTGCAGTTGCCATGCTGGAGGGAAAGGATGCCATCCAGAGGGACCTGGGCAGGCTTGAGAGGCTGGCCCATGCAAACCTCATGAAGTTCAACCAAGCCAAGTGCAAGATCCTGCAGCTGGAACATTGCAATCCCAGGTACATATACAGGTTGGGCAGAGAATGGCTGGAGAGCAGCCCTGAGGAGGGGGACTTGGGGGTTCTCGTGGGTGAGAAGCTCAACATAAGCCAGCAGTGTGCACTGGCAGCTCAGAAAGCCAACCGTATCCTGGGCTACATCAGAAGTGTGGCCAGTGGTCACTGGAGGTGATTCTAGCTCTCTACTCTGCACTCGTAAGACCCCACCTGGAGTACTGTGTCCAGCTCTGGAGTCTTCAACATAGAAAGGACATGGACATGATGGAATGGGCCCAGTGGAGGACCACGAAAATGATCAGAGGGCTGGAGCACCTCTCCTATGAAGACAACCTGAGAACCTGGGTTGTTCAGCCTGGAGAAGAGAAGGCTCCAGGGAGACCTTAAAATGGCTGTCCAGTACCTGAAGAGGGCCTGCAGGAGAATTGGAGAGGGACTCTTCAGCAGGTAGCATAGTGACAGGACAAGGTGTAATGGTTTTAAACTGGAAGAGGGGAGATTTAGATTAGATATTAGGAAGAACTTATTTACTGTGAGGGTGGTGAGACACTGGAACAGGTTGCCCAGAGAAGCTGTAGATTCCCCATCCCTGGAAGTGTTCGAGGCCAGGCTGGATGGAGTTTTGAGCAACCTGCTCTACTGGGAGGGGTTCCTGCCCACAGCAGGGGGATTGGAAGTTGATGATCTTTAAGGTCCCTTCCAATTCTAACAATTCTATGATTCTATAATACGTGTATGGCTGACTTACACATTTACAAACATTTACATACTATACTGAAACCTCACACATCAGAGCAATGAAGAGGAGAAATCCATGAGAAACAGCAACAGATGTATGGCAGGAATTATCTCACCTAACTTTAGACACCCAGAGCATAGGCACGTCCTTCTGAGCCAGCCAGCCTGTTCTCCTTTTATAGTCAGCGAAAGAGAAATAGACACTTTCAGGGCATAATCCAACTGCTTTATTCTAGCTTACAATTACACTACAATGAGATGAGATGCATCCTAGAAATGCCAGTTTCATTCTATAGGCTTGTGAAAGAACCTTGAGGTGACTCACAAACATAAATTTGAATGCTGGCTAAACCAACTAAAAAAGTTCAAACAAACACTTTTTTTTCAGGGATGTTTTTTAAAACTAGCCTTGTTTTCTGTTCAGTTATGGCATGTCCCATAAAACAACATGGTTTATGGGCAAAGCACAAAGTCTGTGGGGCCTGAACTACCTTAAATCATGTTGCTACAGAACTCTTCTGTGTCCTGAAACTGTGACTGTGATGCTAATCCCACATGGGGATTTAGGTATTGCCTTTACAAAGTGAAGATGGAGTAGATTAGCCCATCAAATCAGGCAGAGGTTTATTCCACCCAACACACACAGATTTAGGCAATCTATGCCACAGCTACCTGAGTGGTCATCCAACTGATCAGCAGATCCCTAGGGAAAAAATGGCTGCCCTGGTTTGGAATGGGTATATGTTTGGCTAATAAATTAGTTCTTGATCAGTCTGTTTCTAACAATGGACATAAAACAACTGAGAAAAAAATGGAAAAAGAAGATGTTATCCCTAAGGACTCTGTTCTGTAAGACAGACCAACATGAATCTTGCCACATCCATATAATATGACAAGTACCTTGTACATTTCAGTGCTTCCTTAAAAATGTTTTGCTGTAGGAGAATTAAAGTCTCCATTTAGTGGCCTTCAGCTTTCTTGTGTGGTTTTTGTTCCTCCTCCCTCAGGGAGACACTCTCTACAGTTCCTTGATCAGGCAAATAAAGTACAAACTACTCACCTGCCCACCTAAGGCCCTTCCTGCCCTGCCCGTCCAGCACCATCCATCAGCTGATCTCTGATACCTGGAGCAGCAGAAAGCTGACATCCTGCAGTATGTGCCCGTGGTTCTTCACTTACAAGCTGTATTGTGAAGAGGATGCAGGAGCATATTCCCTTTAGCTACTTGCTAGCTGATTTACTAAACTTGCTTCTAAATTAAATATATGCTAAGGTGCACAGTGCAGCAATCTAATGGCGAAGCTAGAGAAACACCAGAAAATCCTCATTATTCAATGCTTTGTTTCACATTCTCACACATTAAAAGTTACATCTCCCTGGATATTATTTCTGACTTTCTCTATTAATGATTCAATGTCCAAGATAGTTATTACTGTGAGAAAGACCAGGGTCTGAGCATTAAGCAGAGAAAGAGCCAATTTTGGACTGGGGACACATATTATCTGTTGATAAAAAACAATTTTAAGAGGATTCTTTCTTTTGATTTGCCTCAGTTTTGTCTCCTATTTCTTATAGTAGGAGTTGGTGCCCCAGCAGTTGGGCAAATTCGTCCTTTTTCACATGACTTCCCTGTAAAATGGACTTCTACCCTTGAAAGCATAATTTATCCCCCTCCCCCTCCAATCTTATCCTGAATCTGCTGTAAAAATAATAAGTAAGTACAGCCTGATTCTCCAGGTCCATGATTAGCAAGACCAGAAGTCCCTGTAGTAAACCCATCCAGCCGTCATTTTACTTAGAAAATGAACACATCTTAGACTGGAATGTAGAGAAATCAATGATAGACAGTAACTGCGGGTTCCTACAAGGTTGTTTTACAAAATCATTTTACTGTCTACCAGATCTGAAATAGTTTTTGTTTTAACAGCATAATTTAAAACTTGCTTGAGGTGCATCAAGTGAATAATAGGCTGGCAGCCAAAATATGCCAAAGGTATTAAAATTTACATTAAGCAGAGATTTGCAGGAAGCTCTGGACTATAAAATCTTTCTGATTAAAGTGTGGTTCTGGGCTGAAAAGTGTGTATGAAAATATGAAATACAGCACCTGCTTATTGTTTGCTCTAGAGATTAAGAATTTTCACTATAGCCTTGTTCCTGTTTTTGCTGCAAAGCTTTCTCAGGCACAGAAGAATAATTTGGTTTTCTTTGCATTCCTGTATCCTTGCAATTATTAATTCAGTGTTAAATGGAGGGTTTGTTCTGGATTTTTGTTGTTTGTTTGTACTATTTACAAGTACTGTGTACTTATTAGCACCTTGGTTAGGTGCTAATAATCAAGGATCAGGTTTTTCATTGTTCCAGTCTCTGCCTGGGAGAGCACAGATTTGAATAGACAATACAGACCTGGGGAAATCAGTAGCACAAGAAAATTGAATGATTTGGCCAGTGTTTTGCAAGCGGGAGCAGAAGGGCCAGACTAAGAATAGCAATTAGGTCTCCTGACTCCAGCTCCAGGACTCATTCACTGAAAAATATTATCTTCTGAGTATATTTAACAATAAATAGCCCCTGACCAAAATAATTTCCAATTTAAGCATAATATGAAAGAAAAACTTGGAGGCTGGGAGGAAACACTAAGGCTGCAATTAGACACATCGGCTAGCAAATTGCCCAAAGTCATCGTCCTGGTGTTTCCTACAATTTCTTATATTTTTCCTTTCCCCATCTGCTTCCCACCTCCTGTGGCACAGTCCCTCCAGTCCCTTGGGATCACCTCACTCACCAGCAAGGCACTGTAGTCTGCCAAGGGGCCAGAGCTCTGTTCTTCATGGGTTACGTTCTGGCCAGGAGGGTGAGTGACCTGCCTCATTGAGCGGGTAGAGAAACATCAGCCTTGTTGCAACAGACATGGGTAAACTATACCATCAGCAGAAAAGCCTAGGAAGTCCAGCAGCCAGGAGCTGTTAGAGCAGCTCAGTCTTCCCTGTCAAACAACACCCAAATGATGAGCATTAATTAATTTTTACTTCTTTGGTATTGCTATTACTAATGAAGATTGCAATTGCCTCTACTCAGGGGAGGAATGAGAACACTGAGCAGTCCCTCCCAACATCTATCATTAGTCATGCAGAAATCCCCTTGTTGCTAAGAATTACCACTGCTGGTGACACTTCAAGAGCAAGAAAAGTACCAGGCTTTACTTTCCAATCCCAGGTGAGTTTTGTAGAGATGGAAGTTCATTAAACCACCTTGTGAAAGGAGCTTATTTGATCCTGAAGTCATTCACACATGCTACCATTGGACCCTAAAGTATGATTACTGCAGTTTTTCAAAATGTAAGTGTTCCTGTATGTATCTGCTCCTTTTCTGAAGGATTCCAGTCAGAGGGAAACTCATAGTCAAAGCAGTGGACTCAATAATTATCAGTGTTTATGTTATCCTCAGATTTAACTTGTTGCTTAAGAAAGTAAGAGTAAAAATTGGCTTGCTTAGAAGGCAACAGGGAAACTTTATAGAAGTGACAAGTTCTGTGACAGCTAAGGAAATAGGCTTTTATGCACAGGGAAACAAATGTTAAAGTCAAAACCACACAAGGCTTATTAAAATCGTATTGAGTGTTGGCAGTGAATAAGTGCAGATGGTTTTCTGAAAGCAGCTTCCTGATGGTTAAAAGAATAGAAAATAACAACAAAACAAAAACAATTAACAAATTGCCATGATTGTTGAGGTAGAGATGTGGGAAGATGGACAAAAGAAATTACTGAGTGTCAGGGCGAATTTGTTGGTTGGCAATGATACTGCTTAAAAATGAAGTAGGTGAATGCACAT
This sequence comes from Thinocorus orbignyianus, assembly GCA_013400375.1. Lineage (NCBI taxonomy): Eukaryota > Metazoa > Chordata > Aves > Ciconiiformes > Thinocoridae > Thinocorus > Thinocorus orbignyianus. Next base: position 39,051 of record VXBW01006444.1, read on the forward strand.
TTACAAGTTCTCAGCTGCCAGCTGCCAAGAATGAAAGTCGCACATCTGGCTAATGAAATGGGTTTGTTCTTGATTGCTCAGTTTCTAGTGGTGTTAGCTAAAGACGTAAAATTCTGGAAGAAAGGACAAAAGGACTTATCTCGAAGAACTCTGTTTTGTAACATAGACAAACACAGACAAAATCTTACATCCATGTAATATCCATGAGCAATTCCCTGTAAAATTCAGTGCTTGTTTGATTCCCCTCCCCCCAGCCTTTTTTTTTTTTTTTTTTTTTTTTTTCTTGGGGGTCTTTGTGGGNTTAGAGTGCCTTTTTAGTGGCCTTCATTTTTCTTGTGTTTTCATTCTTATCCCTATGCCCCCTGGTAAATTTTTGTTAAAGTCTGGCTTTGGCCAGTGAGGAATGAGCTGTTCATCTGCTTACTGAAGACCCTTGCTGGTCTGCCCTTCTGGCACCATCCATCAGCTGATCTGTGGAACCCAGAGCAGTAGAAAGCTGACGTGCTCTAGTTACCATGTGGCAGGTCTTCCAGATGAAGTTGTGGGGCAACAGAACTGGGAGGCTAAGGAACATGGGTTGAAGATGTAGGGAGAAGGACGGGAAGAGAAGGAAAAAAAGGGCTGGGATTCTGAGAATGTGCACAAAAGTATGAAAGATCAAGATGGGGTGGGGATCAACCTTCACACTAGGGTGAAGGTCCTGCCTTAAAACTGGAAGACATGCGGTAAAGGTGTAGATGCCATTCTTTAGCATAGGGTTTAGACAGTTCATTTGGGCACAGTGCAGTTTATTTACTCTTTAAATAAATATCTAGGGCCAAATCTTCCAACCTATCTTGAACTATTGGCTCTCTTTGTAGGTCCAGCCTTATTTCTGGTTCCCATTTTGGATTCCAGTTTCTGATTCCCATTTTGGATTCCAGTTTCTGATTCCCAGTGATATATCACTGAGATGCTTATGAAAGTCAGCTGATTCCTGTTTCATTGACACGAAGTAGCCCTCCCACCCCCAGCCCAGGCACCTTCTTTACTCTTTCATGCCCAAACAGTGCCCGTTTATCACTCCAGGGACCCTGAAGTATTGCAAATCCCAGAGCTGTCAATAAAGTCACTCATATCTCTATGAACTGCTTTTTGTTTCCTCTCACAGACTCAGACATGCACTATTTACTAAGTACCATTTTGACAGTACTTTTTAGTGAGCCTGGAAGTTGAACAGTTTTACTGCTGTTGGGTTGCAGCCAATGATGCTTCCATCTCAGTTGGGAAAGGAAAAAAACAGAAAGGATAATAAATGTGATTTTAATTAATTTCTTTATGTCAATCACAGCTGTTGCATTTACAGAACAGTGCAAGGCCACACAGCCTTCTGGGCCACATGTAACTCACAAAGACCTCCAGTGTGACTTCCAAGCTGGGATGCATTTCATGACCAAGGGCTGTGCTCCTGCCATCCAATTCTCTGTCTCAGCCAGGAAGTGAGTTAAAGGAACTGCTGAAACTGAGATAGCTGGTTGTCCTGGGACTCGCTTGCATTTACCAACCCAGGTAAATCTTGGAGTAAACCCAGGTAAATCTTTCCACTTCAAGGTAGAGAAAAAGATCATGCTCCATGTATGTGATGTATATTATTACATGGCTGTTGGTATGTACTTTGATAAAGTTTGGCAGGAAACTTTGGTAAAGGTTTTGGTGTATAGCTCACAAGGTCAGGAAAGTTTGTAGTTGCAGCTTGTGTGGGTGCAGTAGATGCAGTGGGCTGAAAATCTCCAAAAGTCCTGATGAACAGAGGAGAATGTCCCCTCTTCAAGAAGTTTTACGCTGAAGAAACTGGCTGAGCAAACCATATCAGAATGCCCAACTGCAAGAAGCTTTCCACACGAATGGCCGCATTGAGTAAAGGAATGTCATGGACAAACTGCAGCATGATCCCTGTTCAACTTAAGGTAGCGGGCAAATGGAAGCCCATGAAAGCAGCTGGTTGCCCAAGAGCTCCAGTCTAAAATGTGTGCATGTAACCAAGGTGTTATGGAAAATACAGAGGGAAAGATAATTTGACGGGTCCATAACATGAATGAGTGAATTACAGTGTAAAGAAACACTGTAATCTTCTTTATGCTTTCATGCCATAAAGATTTATAAACTGCAGGTGGTGGGAAGCAAATGGAGTGGCAAAAGCAGGCAGCACCCAGAGGATGCCCAGAAGTGTCAGCGGGCAAGAGGAGTAGTAAACAAATGAAAACACTTGACAGCAGCCTAAACCATGGGTAAGTGAGGACCTCCCTACGTTGTACACTTCAGCTGGCACATGAGCTCCTCTGGTGTGAATGTCTTTTAGGGTCTGACACCCATTTGGACTTTTCTGAGGCTGCCTTATGGGGAGGCGTGGGGAAGGGAGGGACAGCTGCCCACCTGCATACAAACACTGGTGAGAGGCTGGGTCACATTACTGTGGGATACTTGCAGGTATCCAGCTACAGGCCAACAAGAAGGCCAGGTAAATCTTAAGGGGACCATGAACATTGCCTCATACAGCACAGGAGATCCCTGTAATGTGATATGGTTGCAGACACACAACTGTGTATCCCTGTTTTCCACATTAGGCCCTCTAGTATCATTGACTCCTGATTTATTGCCCACTGTTCCCAAGTGTTTATTACATTTCCCTTTCCTTTTGATAAAGTGGTTTAACACTTTGGATAAAGTGCTTGTCAGAGGTCAGATGTAGTTCAAGAGTCCTTAGACCATGATACTGGCTTATAGATTTGTGTGTGAGTTGGAGCTAATTTTGCTTAAGTTTTGAGAAACCCCTGCTCTTGGGAAGTAACCCTCCCTGCTGCTCAGCAGTGTCTTGCAGAGGAATTACATAATTTTGCCTCGAGAAGCTGCAGGGTATAATGTTTCTTTTGTTGTGCTCTTTGAGATAACAAAATTAAGCAGGAACACCATAAACTTCTTGCTTAATGTCCTATTATACCTCATAAAAACAATACCCTCTTAGACATAACAGTCACTTTCTTATTTTATTAAGTTTTTTTTGGCAGCTAAGGAGCTGTAAATCACAATCCTCCCTAGTTTTTAGATGCAGTGTTTGAAGGGGCTGTTCACCCAGATGTCCACCCCTTTCCTTGATGATTTCAAGTAGGGGCAGAATGGTTGCTACGTAGCACTGATGAAAATGGGGAGCTTTCTCATTAGTTGCTGCAATGCACATCTGCTTTGGTTACATAACCTGAAAATCAATGGCAGTTTAAGTTAACTCACTGGCTGTGAACTGCAGCAGTTAAAACATCGGATGCACAATCTCTGGTGGATTATGCTGTGGCAGCTGAAGAAGCTCCTGTTCCAGCTGTGGAGGAGGTCACCTCTCTAGCCTACTGCAGCTAAATGTGACAAGGTAAATGAATCAAAGTTGTAAGGCATTTTCCTCTGGTTTGGGAAGAGGTTTTTTTTACAGGTTTTCTATTACACAGTAAGTCGTGTGTATACTTCACAGGCAGCTTGATGCTAAGCTCTATTCAGTATCAGCCACTCAGCAGTCAGCGTTCCTTTTGCATCCCGCTGATTGAATTTTAGTGGATTGGAAGTTTCATCCAGCTCCACATCGATGTTTACAGCTTGTGTTCCTAGTGAATAGAGGTGTCTGCGGCTTTCATGCATGCCCATCTACTACCCTGTTGAGTTCCACCACTGTTCAAAACATGTGGTTTGCTTTTGAGCACACAATTTATTCAAAGAAAACAGTCTGAGCTAGTTGAATTGTACTTGTTGATTGTATTTGGTCTTGGTATGCATGTTACGCTTTTCACCATTGCTATCTGTTCTACTTAACATTCATTCAAACAGCTGACACAACAGGCACTAAGGTGAGTGTGTCTCTTGACACCAAACACAAATCTGTGCTGACTGGATCAGCAGAGGACCAGCGTGGGAATGCAGATGTTTTCCTCCCAAACCCAGCTCCCTATGCTTTTCCTTCTTTGCAGCACTCTTTAAGTCAGCCTCAGCAATTTTAATCACTGGCTTGCTTTTGCCACTTAACTGGCAGTGATGCAGTGACAGTGTGGTAGAATTTCCATTCACTGATAAATCTTACAAATATCCCTGGGATCCATTATCTGAGACTATTCTTTTTAGGTAGGACACATTGAATATCTCTATTGTGTCCACACTCCTGGAAGACCAGTAGTGTTTATTCTCTGGCCTTTCTGGAAAAATAGTAGCTACAGGCATTTGCTAATTTTTCTTGCACAATTTGCTCTCAGAATTTTTGCTGAAGCTGGAATATGTATGGCTGTTTAGGTCTTTCCATGTGTTTGCACAGCCACGTTGCTTTTACTCTTTGGATCAGGTCAGAGTGCCTGGAAAGGCAGTAGAGTGGGATTCATTTCATCTAATTCTCTAAGTCACTTGTCCGGACTCTTTTAACGTCACTGGTGAGAAACAGACACTTCCAATGTGTGATTCATCTCATCCTAATATAGATATCCAAAATAGGTCAAGTGTATGCATTCTAGAAATGCCTGAAGTTAGGTAAGCTGAATCTCTTCCCAAGGATCCCAAGAACTGCAGTCAACTGCAATTCTGCTGGGGAGATTTCCATTTACTTTCCTGGTGTTGGTGGTCATAACATCGGGTGTCATTGCTGTCTGTCGCAGATTCCTCAACGTTGTTTCCACATTAACACACTGGAATGCTGTGCATCCACTTGGATTTCCATGAATCCTACCGGGCCCTATTATTGGTGAAACTGATATTCTTCCTCTGCAAATTGATCTCATATTATGCTTCCAAACATCTAGAAATACTCAGTGCTATGCAAGATAAAGGAAAGTACCTATTAATTTCTGCTGTAATCTTGGCTTTGGCAACAATAGTACAGACAAGAAAAGGTCATTTTTAATTTAGCTGAAGGCGTATGAGAGCAATGCTTTAGTACATGTAAATATGCAGTTTAGCTAAGTTTAGCAGCAATGCTCCCTTTTTCCACTCACTTTATTATTCCTGGATCTGTTTTCTCATAATTGAATGAGAAGTTTGAGACAGCAGTGTGCTTGGTGAATTATCTATTTTCAGGTGAAATATGTTCAGAAGTTGTCTCAGCTTTCATATAGAACTTGCTGCAAGAATATATTGCCAGGATATTTTTTTTGTTCTCTTCATGTGCCTGTTGTGTGAATTGTTCCCCATATAGAGTCAATATGCTAAGTAATTTATTTCAGTGGCTCTTTCTGTATTATTTGTAACATTCTTCTTTTCCTTGGGACACTGTCTCCTTGGTGTAGGCTGTTTCAAAGGGCTTGTTTCAGGGCAGCCATGGCCTGCGATAGTCTAACAAGGAAATCCTGTTGGTAGTCCCACCAGAGAACTGCCCATTTCCCCTTGCCTGGACTATTCTCACTGACATACATTCCCATTCAGACAATTTATGGAATATATTTGCACTTCTGTGAAAAAAACCTAATTCACCCTACTTACATTGTGATGAACATAACTCAACTTACTACCAACTGAATCATCCACCCTTTCTCAGGAATTTCTCACAAGAAATTCACTGTGTTTTCACAGAGTCCATTGAATGGCTCAAGAACCTTGGAACTGAATTTATAATTCTGCTTACAGTCACAATATCCAAGTGATGGTGCCATCATATAATTTTAATTAGCCTTTGCTTGTTTGCTGATCCATTCTGAAATCTGTAACACTACCGGAGTCTTTGTAACCTGGCACATTCACTAATGCCCCATTGCCTGTTCATTATCTGGTCTCTGTTTCACTGTGTGCTGCTGCCTTGTCTTTACTGATAGAGCATTCAGACATTATTTCTTCCTCCACTGATAGCGTGGTCTCTCATCAAACCTTTCCCAAAAGTAATTTTCCCGTATTTAATCAGACAGCAGCTGCTGTCCTCTCTTTTCCTTGTTGTGTATTTATAATATAGCCAGCAATACCAAAACAATGCTTACTATTCACAATGCAGTGGTACGTGGCATTGAGAGGGAGAAGCTTAATGTTTTGGAGGTATATTGTGGCAGCTTGAAAACTCTGGGCAAACATTTAGATTCTTTGTGTTGTTCCAATGGGGGAAGTCCGGGATTTTTCATTCCTCTTTTGTAAAAGAAAAGTCTTATTCACAGTCCTCTTCAGATACTTCCCCTTAGTAGGGTAATATATATCTCTCTCTTCCTCTGTTTTTTTCTATGTTTATGGTAATTAAAAAAAACAAGGTAGAGAAAAAAGCTAGATTTCTGCATTTACATTAACATTTTGGTTTGCAGCAGTACAACAGTCCTGAAACGAAACCCCTAATCATCCTCATGCACCCTGTGTATTGGTTTAGTTTGCAGAGCTATGCTGGTGTGTGTCAGCTAGGTCACTTGCAGAGAAAACTAATCAAGGAAGTCTACTTGAGATCTGCAACCAATGTACTCCACACTTTAACGGGAACACAAAGGTCAGAAGTGATGAATGGGTCTTTGAATAGCCTTGACTCATACGTGTGTTTGGAACATTTGGATGTGGAGACCAGCCTAAACTTAAGTTGCAGTAAAGTCCAGAAACTGTGCAGCATGTAGGTGTGGTGGGCACCGCATCAACTGCTTTGATCTATTAATCTGGTTCTATCCTGCTAAATTATTTTGTAATGCAGAAAAATCTTAGGCTTTGTAGACGGGTAACAACATAAGTATGGTCAACATGGCCTCAAATTCACTTGTACCACATTAATATTGGTACTTAGTAACCAACAGCTTAAAAAAAAAAATCATGAAATCCATTAGAAACAATCTCTTCCAGCTGTGGTCTGAGGATATTGATCAAAAAACTAAAAAGTTTTGTATCAGATGGTTGCATGAGGACTTCCCACAAAAATGTTCTAACTTTTAGGACTGATGTGATCAATTTCACTCGAAATGTTCTTGCTTATTATAGCTGGCAGCACATATCCTAGCAAAGCTAATCAATAAGCACTTACACACAGATTGATACCATCCTCTGTCAGGCAGTTAGGAATTTAATGTGTTTGCAGAACAGGACTCTGGGAGTGAAAAATAAAAGAAAAAAATGTTAGTGTATTGATTGTGCTCCCCTGACCCATTTCCTATACATTTTTACTCCATTTGTCACAATGTAGCTAGGTTAACCATATATGCCTGTACACCATTCCATAGCATACTAACAACTCTGCACTGAACTATAATTTGACTTAATAAAGCATTATTATCAGAAGCTTCTAACCTAATCAAATATAATGTCAATATTTAAAGAAATGCTCAAGGATACTTTTTCAACAAGGGCTAGCCACAAACCAGATTGAAATGTTCTGCTTTCAGTTGTTGCAATGGCAAATGTGTTCAATTACAGAATTTTTGAAATGGAAAAAGAATTTGTTTTCTTTACCATTCTCATGGTTCAAGGAGATAAAACCATTTTTACTGAAATTGAAAATAAATGGACCTTTAGACAGGTTACCTTTATTACTAGTGGATGCTCTCTGGAAAAAAATGAAACAGATTTACCTTAGCTTCCATCTTCATCTGCATGCAATAAATTCCATGGAGTGGGAAAAATATAAATGGAAGGTAGTCTTTTTCTGTGGCAATAGGAGCCTTTAATGCACTTTATGTCCTTAATGACTTAAGGACCCCTTATGGAAACACAAGCAATACTATCCTCCATACAAAACTGAAATACAAGAAATGTGTTTTCAAACAGATGGTACAGAAATTAAATGAAACTGAAGAAGAATGTGAGTACTGAAGGCTTGAGAGCATTTCTGAGAAATCAACAGAACTCCTGAGGAATTTAAGAATGCCTGTCATCTCCAGCAAACATATAAGTTAAGTCAATCAAATGAACTGTCTTGATAACACAGAAAAACCTGACCTCCAAAGAAAAATAGGTTTGCTTCTATTGTTCAAGGAAACATTCTATTCATTCTACATAGCATATACTCATTCTAGACTACTGTTCTAATTATGCAGATGTAGCTTTGTACTGGAAGATGTGATAACTAGGTAAGTAACTATGCATGTTAATGCTATTTCTCCCAGACATAGTAGATTGGACATATTAAAGACTGTAAATAGGTATGACATTTGTATTTTCAACCTGTAATCCCTAATCCCTATTATTTTCAGTCTGGCAGGCTAATGCAATATGGATTCATCACCCATGAACCACAGCTTGTCTAATGCAGGAATTGTGTTTATTATAAAAATAAGATTTAGAATTCTTGCAGCTTTTTAAGATGATGGAAGAAATGTTTGGGATTTGCTGAAAATGAAGAGACAGGTAAAGCTGAAAATACGTACTCTTTCCTTTCAGTAAGATTAGCTGCTGTGGTATGGTGAATGTGTTACATGCACGTCTGATAGAAGTCAACAGTTACAGACATTCACATGGGTTTTTTTCTGAGGTTTAGACTAGATACTAGAAAGAAATTCTTTACTGTGCGGGTGGTAAGACACTGGAACAGGTTGCCCAGAGAAGTTATGGATGCCTGAAAGTGTTCAAGATCAGGTTGGATGGGGCTTTGAGCAACCTGGTCTAGTGGGATGTGTGATAGAATGCCCCCACGGCAGAGGGTTTGGAACTCAATGATCTTTAAGGTCCCTTCCAATTCTAACCATTCTGTGACTCTATGTGATGGAAATGCTGCATCCGCAGAAAGGATTCCTCCATGCCCTGCTGCCAGATCCTGTTAAAAACTAGCAGTCTTTAATAATATTTTGATAAAAATATTGTAATACTTCCCATTTAAACCCTCACTTTCCTAGAGAAAACATTTCTTGGCATACTGCTTTGGATTTTTACATTTACTGGTTTTTATTTGATTACATTATTTCTTCTTTATTTGTTATTTTTATGCTAGAAAGAGCAAATGTGTTTGTCTTACTTTAAAAGAAGGTAGACAGTGCAAAAAAAGGTACAACAGCAAGTATAAAATACAATTGTGCTGGCATGGCTGGCTTGTGTTTTTGACTTACCTTGTCTGCAGCTGTGGCAATCTGCTAAGGGAAGGCATGACCCTTAAAATCTGTCTGCATAATACATAGGTGACTAATTTTCCAAGTAGGAAGCAGATACCGGATCTGTTAAAATTAGTGGGAGGTTAGGTCCTGAAATATCCTTGTGCATCTGGCACTTAAGGATGTATTTAAACAGTGTAAGTTCTACCTATATCCTAATATCCTGTCATCAGAGGAATGTTTCAGAGAACCCACTATGCTAAGAGAACCCACATAGCATAACTATGCTATGAAAAGATACCAAGGAATATGAAACATTAGGCACAAGAACTTAGAATTTAGGCTCATGAGCTAAATAACCCCTTTTTTCTCCATGGCAGAGATCCCTGTAGGGTATTCATGTTAAGGAGGCCCGGTTACATAGAGCAGAGGTCATTGGATTAACATGATCAACTGAAGGAGAACTAGATTACAACTCTGTCAGGGACAAATGGGTTTTAGGGCATGGTTGAGCTCCAATAAGAAGGTTCCGGGAATTACAAAACTGTAGGCAGCTTTTAAATGTCAGAGTTAGAAGACAGTTTGGGTGAGGGAAAGCTATGAAATCCCTGAAACTCAAATGAAACAGACTCAATGCAAGGCGAGTCAGTTAAGATAAGATTTGAGAAGGAAGCTGAAGATAGTAGTTCTAAGGCTGTTCCTGATCACGTAAGGGTGCCCACTGTCAAAGGTCTTAAAATACCTGTGTGGAGCCACTACAGCTTGAGCCTGGAAACTAATGCTGTGTGTTTTCCGGGTTTTAGCCAACTACTCATAATTTCTTTGTCCTCCTGCTCATACTATATTCTTAGCTAGGGTTAGTAATGACACGGACTCAAAATCAGTTCTACAGTACATGGGGATTCTCCCTAAACCAGACATTTACTTAGCTGTTTTGATATATAGGCAAAACTGTAGGAAGGTAAAAAAATGGAGAATCTTTCCTGATTTCTCTGTGAAAGCTGAACACTCTGCTTTCGTTTTCAGCTTTGTATGCACGGTCTATGGGAAATAAACGATGTGTCAGTACTCGAATGTGCCAAGAGAATGCTGATATATTGCATTTTTCACTCTCAATTATCCATGGGCTGCTTATCCAGGTTGCAGATTAACTATGTCATGGATGCAAGACAATGGAGCTGACTCACTGCACAGCTGGTTGGTTTTGGCTTGGATTAACTCAGGTGCACTTAATAAAGCATTTCATCAGCTTTCATTGGTACAGACCCTACACCAATAACTCATGTACACCTCACCTGGCTGTGTGCAGATTTGATGTGAGCGTCTCTCATTCCTGTTACCTTCTGTGGAGCACCATTTCTTGTCTGAATGGCTTTGGTCAAATTTGGCTTCTCAGTTCCCATTCAGAGCTGATACTACTGGACTGCTACCAGTGGCTTTGCAGAGCCCTGCAGCCTCAGATCTTGAGAGGGCTTGTTAGAGTGAACTCCGCACCATGACAGTGTTCTGAGCAAATGTGGAGTGGTGCTGTGTCTGAGGTAAGAAGCCTCCCCAAGACAGTAGCACTGAAGAGTGGAGTACCCAGGTACCACGTGGAAAGTCTGAACAGGCCTGGTCCTGCACAGAGCCATCAGGATGCTCCTCTTAATGCTTCCTAGGTTGCATGATATGGGATGATCCCAGGCCCTGCTTCTGTGACAGAAAGGCTTTACAGGCTTAACTGGTAACAGCTACAGAACAAAGTCCTTATTTCATGCAAAACACTAGAGTCACCATATAAATTAGCATGAGTCATTTCAGCTTGTCTCAAGATAGAGTCTGCCTGGCTACCTCTCATTTTTCATTGCTCTCTGTTGTTTTTCTGGTTGCATAAGCCAAATAAGTTTAAGTTTGCTATATCAGCGCAACTGTCAATTATGTCTGTGTTCTAGTAACCCAGTCAGCTAAATAAGCTTCTTACTTCTCAGCCTTCTGTCCTCTCTTCAATCAGGGAATATGGGACAGACTTATTTCAGGGGTCATAAACTGCCCATTGGCACTGTATGTGAGGCATAGACATAGCAGTTTAGCTGCTACCACATCATGTGTGATGAGTACATTCTCTCTCTTTCCCTAACAGGTGGCTGTTCCTGGCTGTCCATTTTCATGCCCACACAGTACTCCTTTCTCCCTCATTCGAAATCAAAGACTCAGTGGCAGTAGGGTTGAGTCTTGAAGTTTGTGCCCATTAGAATAGAGCCTTTCAGTCCTTCTGCAGTGCTGTAACAGGCTGGCGCCACAGCGTGCTACGAGCAGAACTGCTGAGGTGAATACATGAAGTATATTATTTGGGAGAAAGAACGAGATGACAGCACACTTCTGTAAAGCTGTGCATAGAGCCAGAGAAACTGAAAAGATCCTTTTTCTTTGAGTTTTCAGTCAACTTAGTTTGAGGAAAAGTCATTAGCAAAATGTCCCAAATGGAGGCTCAGGAAATTATCCCATATTCTAGTCCTATTTTGAAGAGAGAATGGAAGCTTCAATCCTCCATTTTATAAAACAAGCTAGAGTTTCCAGGGATATTGCTTTAAGGGACACACCAGAGTCCTACTAGCTGTTAGATAACTACCCAAGGGGGTAACTTATTCTGGAAGCTCTACCTCATTGCTTGCCTTTTCTCTCCTGTCCCTCACCCAGAGGAAGCATGCCCACAGGAGAATGGATCAGGTCTAGTCAGCCTGGATCTGTCCTCTTCAGGGAATTTTCATAGCAGCTGTCTAGCTTCTTCCTCCCAACCAGTGGTCAGTCCACAGCTGGAAGATACTACTTTTGATATTAGAGTAATTTAGTCAATGTATGTGACTGGAATCATTGATGGCTGACAAGGAAAAAGGGAAAAGAGATGAGTAAGCCTATACAGAAAACTTCACAACCATGATGATCTACTCTTTGACAGAGAATGTGGCCCAAGGTTTCATATATTCAGACGTACACTATGCAGCCTAAATCTCCTAAAAACTTGTATCTTGTTACAGATTCCCCAAATGGGACGAGAACTGACAGAAATATAAAAGTTTAGGACTCAGGCTTGCAGTCAAATTACTGTGTTTCAACAGCTGACTGTGATGAACTGAGCTGCAGTAACAGTGTGAATGCAACTGAAGCTATATGACTTCACATAACACTTCCTCAGTGTAGGCTCACAGTCTGTGTGCCAGCTAAGCAGAAGTTGTTAGGCCACAGAAATTTGATCAGGAGTAACTTGATGCAATTATTACTAAGTTTTCAGCTGACATTAGGGTTCAGATTCCTTCCTTTTTTAAGTGAAAACATGAAGTTATCCCTTGGTAGAGAACACCTGATGTGAGGAGAAGGCAGAAAGGACAGATTGTCTTCTCTGAGCTGAGCTGGTCTAAAGTTCCAGACTGACGAACGGTTTGTGTGGCACAGATGCTTTCAGGACTGACTGTTTTTCATCAAAAACTGCTGGAGATTTGGAGAGTTATAAATAGCTCCTACTTCATTAGTCGAGACCTCAAAGACTTCAAGCACAGGTGCAGGGATTTCTACAGGGATGAGAAAGATCACTCTCAGTGGAACTGGTGTGTCCTTGAGAGTGAAAAATCACAAGTCACTTTTCTGTTTCTTGTTGCTGGATAGGATGTAACACTTTAACTGACACAGGCCACAAAGAAAGAATTAAAAGAGATCAGATGCTGATTTTAGCAATGCTTCCTTGCATTATTCTTGATTTTGAAATTATTTGAATGGAAGCTACTGTTAAATTGATAACGTGTTGTGAAAATGTGTGACAACTGGCTCCTACAAACAGTGAGAAAAATGGATTCATGGAAAGTATGGTATCTGATCAGAATATTAATGATCTCCTCCCCTTGTATATTATACCAGCAAACATTTTAAAAAAATTATCTCTGTCATGAACATCTGTTTCCAGTCAAGCAAATGGTAACAACAGTAAGCAGCCTTTCTTTCATCCTGTGCAGAGGTTCATCATTACGCATCTTCAAGTTCAGAGTGAAGGTCAGGCTGGAAAGGTGAGAAACATAAGAGTTCTACAGCAAATACTCTGACAAAACCCAAGGTTATAGCTGTGAGCTCTCCTCCTAAGTATCATTCTGATCCATAGCCTGGAGAGATGTCATCTTTGTAGTACAAACAGGAAGAGAGAGCATAGCAACAAAAACATAACAATGGCTGAGCAGTGGTTTTAATGAAGAAGAGGGCAATAAGAAGAGTTCAGATAATGGCAACAGAAGAAAAAAACAGTACAGTCAAGGAACTTCTTAGCCTTAAGAACTTGAACATGTTTTTTCTTGCTGAACCAAAATTTTTAAACACCCATTGAAGCTTAATCGGAATTTAATATATTATTAAAAATAAGCCAGCAATTGAAACCTTTAACAAGTGAAATGTTTTCATAGAATCATAGAATCATAGAATGGTTAGAGTTGGAAGGGACCTTAAAGGTCATTGAGTTCCAACCCCCCTGCCATGGGCGGGGACACCTCTCCCTAGAGCAGATTGCTCAAAGCCCCATCCAGCCTGGCCTTGAACCCCTCCAGGGATGGGGCATCAACAGCTTCCCTGGGCAACCTGTTCCAGTGCCTCACGACCCTCACAGTAAAGAACTTCTTCCTAATATCTAATCTAAATCTCCCCTCTTCCAATTTAAAACCATTACCCCTCGTCCTGGCACTAGACTTCCTGACAAAGAGTCCCCCCCCAGCTCTCCTGGAGCTCCCTTCAGATACTGGAAGGCTGCTATCAGGTCTCCCTGGAGCCTTCTCCAGGCTGAACAGTCTCAGCTCTCTCAGCCTGTCCTTTGACTGATGATATCACATGCAGATTTGAAGACTGGTAACTATGCAAAAAAAGGTTGAGATTCTTATACTACTAAATAAGTTGAGGTTCTTATGTCATCAAGATGTAATTTTGTAATTATTTTGCATTTTCACAGCTGCATGCAGATGCCTTAAAATATTAACAAAACAGCTGCTCTAATTTTTAAGTTTGTGCATTTTTTTCCTCTATTTGTGGTCAGGAAGCTCAGTGAAAGGAATTTGGTTTACATGTTGATCTGGCATGAAGATTGAAGTATTTCTTAGAATTCCTCACATCAAGACTCTCAGCCTTAGATCTATCATCAATAGGCCCCAGTATATAGTCATGCTCATGATATCTAGAGATATCAGATAAAAAGCTGTCTAAAGATATCAAGAGAGATCATAATTCTGGGAGTGAGGTTGATAGACTGGATGTGTGAATTAAAAAGAATCTTGAAGGTATGGTGTGAAACAACTAAATGGACTCAGCAGAAAGGAAACCACTTTGCAGCAATGAGTGGCAGAACAAGTAAATATTTTGGTTGGATGAGCTTAATTTATGGTGGCGGTATAATAAATTTAGTTTAAAATTCAGTTTGTTTAGTTTTTATCTGCACTATTACTTTGTAATCCTTTAGGATTCCTATCATGAACATCAGAATATTTCAACAGTTTGAAAATTCACTAACTTAGAACTGGAAAGCTCTGTAAATGTCATTAGTATACACTTAACACTAAAATTTTTGTTGGAAACAGAAAAGCAGAAAGGAATTTGAGAGGTTACATTCACTCTGGTGCTTTTTGGATAGTTATATAATGTAATTCAATTCACTATGCTATGTAAAAACAGGTATGATTTATTTTGTCCTCCACTAGTGTTCTTAAAATTAGCTGAGGAAAACATATGCACATATATATACACTGCCCAGTACAAGTCCCATCTCGTAGATCTATTCATAGCTCTATTTCTAAGCTTAGCAGCAACTTTGTAGAATTTCTCTCACACTATGAGCTTGTCATTCTAAAGCACAGTTGATCAGGACTATACAGTACGCAGTCATGAGATTTATATGAAGACCTTAAGACCCTTCTACTTATTTTACTAGAAATACTTCCTTTTATATCTTACGTTCTCAGCTCTCTCTCTGTTAACAATTCAGACCCCTCAGCTGATCACTAGACACCCCAGTTCATTTCCTCCCAGTCACAGAGTTCTTCCCATTTAGAACAGAGATTTTTTGTTACCGCTCTGTAACTGCAGCATTTTGAAGCACTAACTGCTACACAGTTACTGTTACGACAGTCTTCAAGGTCATCTGATACTGCATGATAACCTGATGCCTTTCTGTATTGCAGATGCTTCCCAATTTTGCACCACTAATTAAGTTCTAAGAAAAAGGCCCCTATGCTTTGCTTTTCTACTCCTGTTAGCCATTATGCCTTTCACTTTGCATTCTCAGCTACTGTCATTAATGAAACCTGAGGAGAGGGTACGTCAGGTAGTTTTCAGAGAATTGCTGAATTGCTTCTCTCTTCCCCCCGCCCCAAATTTTTCATGTTTATGGCTCAAAAAGCCTGCTCTTTTTATTTTCTTATCCTCTACCGGGTCTTACTCAGCTTCATTCTTACATTACCCCTACATTTCCTGTGTTTGAAGATACAATTTTACCCTCATTTCCTTCCTTCTGTCAGTACACTTTTCCATTCCTTGCGTACCCTTCTTCCTTCTAATCTTTCCTATAGCATTTGCTATGTCAGGTTATCCTTTGGCTTCTTGATCTTGTCATGGTTTTGATTTTTTTCCTAAGGACTTGAAAAACTTCAGTGACTACCCTGAACTTTTAAGTGACTGAATGTACGCTTCAACCAGGAAACTCACCTAATGGGACACATGTCACTTGTCCCAGCATAAAAGATAATCAGTTTATTCTTCTGGCTCTTATCAGAAGTCTCTTTACAGTTTCATCTAATTTATGTTCTTACTAAATGCATCCTGACAAGCAACACATTTGCTACTGGATCTGCTCAAACAACAAGTGCACAATTTCTTAGTCAGGGCTCTTGGGTGATAAAAACCTGGCTCTTCACCACGCTTTTAAGAGTCTTCAGACCTTTATTCTCTCTCTTCTGTCTGAGAGTCATGTTTCCTTCTCCTTCTCAGCATCTTGAAAATAATTTCACTTGGTCTCTCAGTCCTGGCTGTTTCTTTTCCCCTCAGTGAAAACAGGTTTTCTGCACTGCCATCTTGCTTTTCCTATTGATTTGATAATGGAGCAACTCTGTGTCTCAGTCCCTCTTGCTCTGGCCTCATCTCCCTCTGTTGCATGGTCTTGTATTACCCCCTGCATTTATGTCTGTTCTTCAGATTTTGCCAAATGTATGCTTGAAAATCTGAAGTTGTTTGTGCTTCTGGCTCTCTTCCCACAAATGCTCAAACTAACACTTAGATTCTGTCGATCACTGCCTGCATTCTAGCACTCGAGTCTTCTTTCATGAGTTCTGTCAATTGATACAACATGCATTAGCAGACTCTGTGAAGTTCCCACTCAAGGGCAACGCAGACCCTGGAACCTCTACATCCAGTAATCCTGATTGTCTCGGTAAATCTTAAGATTTTACTCACTAAAGGCTTAGTCGCCATTACTTTATCTTCTTGCAAGTTCCCAGCTTTAAAGAAAGAAAATTCTTCTTATTTAGCCTCCATACTTCTGTCTTCATGCCTTTATAAGCTTTTGTCTGGGTCAGTGCTGTCAGCTCACTGAGACTCAGCAGTTAGCTATTTTTCAGCTGTGATCAGTCAAAAGCAGGAAGCTCCCTTAACACCATTAGCTGCAATGCCTCAGTCCTATTCATGAAAGAAAGTTGTGATTTGAGAAGCTGGGAATATTCCAAAAAAACAGAACTCAGAGTTTTAAGCATGTTACCTGAACAGGACGAAAACCAGGGAGTGAATAAAAAGCAAAGCATTCTAGAATCTTCTACCAACTCAAATGTATTTTTTTAAAAACAGTGAAAGAAGAATATATTTAAATTGAATAGTCTTCCATTATTCAATGAGAAAATTTGAGTGTATATTAGACTTCATTTTTTTTTTGGCACAACGTTTGTTTGTATGTGGATTTTTTCTTTCCTTTAAGCTAGTAAATTTAAAGTTCCGGTTTCCACATTTTTTTTTTTAATGGTAGTGTGATGCGTTTTTAGTTGGAAACGGAATCTTTGGTTAGATTGTAATGATTACTCTTTGCCTTAAGTAAGCAAAAAGGCAATTACTTTTTTGCAGAGGTAAAATTATATGCATACCAATGTGACCTACTCTATTGCCAAATTCCAGAGATCTTATTACCTTATCATTTTTCGGCAATGATAGATACCGAAAGAGTACTGGGTGTACTTCTACAGAGCATTTACTTGGACAGTTCCATTATTCTAATTCCTTTTATGTCCAAATTCCTCAATCCACTCTTTTATAGTGTCTCAACAACCTTCACCTCCTTTGGCAAAGTAGAAGGAAAGAAATCTCCTTGTACTTACTAGAGATTTGATTGTTTTTTCAGAGAACCTTTCTCTGCTCTTTCAAGGGCTCTCCCATCAGCCTGTCTCCTGTTTTCCTCTTACATGGAAGGTCATGAATCATCTTAACTTTCAACCTTAAATATTGTATGTAGATGGATATGCTTTCTTGAAACACAGGGGAAATTTTGGTTTTAAACCAAACTGAAAATCAGGAGGATAGAGAACTTCCTAATTCCTTTCACGAACCTCCTGAAATGTTCTGATATATATTAATTTTTTTATCTTCAGTTAAACCTTAAATGATATCACTAGTTTCCCACCCCCTGCTCTATATCAGTTTGCCTAACTGTAGTCATAGAATCAAAGAATCGTAGAATGGTTAGAGTTGGAAAGGACCTCAAAGGTCATCGAGTTTCAACCCCCCTGCCATGGGCAGGGACACCTCCCACTAAAGCAGGTTGCTCAAAGCCCCATCCAGCCTGGCCTTGAACACCTCCAGGGATGGGGCTTCCATAAATTTTCTGGGCAACCTGTTCCAGTGTCTCACCACCCTCATAGTAAAGAATTTCTTTCTAGTATCTAGTCTAAGTCTCCCCTCTTTCAATTAGTCCCAACAACTTGTTGACTTTTTGCTCATAGGGATAGAAATATTCCTTCCTCCTTCCTCCCAAGAGTTGTGCTTTCTACGGCTCAAGACAAATGCAAGCAGAGGATTGTGAAATCCCTCAGAGAAGTGATATGACTGCAACAAATGCCACAAAGGAAGATGAACAGCAAAATCAAATCATGAACTGGGCTATTCTACAGGCACTTTCAGCTTGGTCTCAGGAAGCCATGGTAATACACTCTTTTGTCAGGAAAACTACAAGCAGTCATAGTAAGACTTGGGCTAAATCTTCCACTGGGTACAAAGTTGGGATTCATTACCTTAAAGGAAACTATATCAGTTTAAGCAACTCAAAGACTCAGTCCATTATATTCTCTCTCAAATTGTAGCTTAATTGCACTGGAGCACCTTTCAGGCAACTCCCTAATTTTATGTGACAAAAGGATGGGAGGCAGCAAATCCATGATATCTGATTTCTTTCATTAATTGCTCTTTTGTTTTGGTTTGGTTTTGTCTGTGTGTTGCAGAATCTCAACAGAACCAGTGAGGGTATTAAAGGATTAGTGTTATATTGCTATATTCAGGCCCCTTTAATTGTGTTTCCAGCAAGAGATGGGAAGAATGGGAGGGCAGAACGACCAGCCTATGCAATCAAGGCATGCTACAAAAAGACAATACAAATTTTTATTTTCCGTTACATCTGAAAAGACGACCTCTTGTCCAAGCAGGGCTGCTCCAAAGGGATGTAATCATTCATTTGGCTCTAAGCTCAAATGTTCATGCTGGGCTCATTGCGCTCCTGCTATATTCATATGCTGAAAAGAGGCATATGGCTGGGAACGAATTTTAGAAGTATAACATTCCTTCAGGTATTCTACAGCTTCAAAGAAATACAGGCATTTGTTGCAGAGCAAAAACATGGGATAGTTGCAAAATGCATTATTCCTTCAGCAGAACATTCATGGATCTATGCTCAGTCTGTCCAGCTGCCTTCAACTGAGGTGAAAGTAATTACACCTCAGTAAGTAAGTTGCAATTACCAGGTGCTACAGAAGTACCATCTTATCTCATTGGTACCAGACGGTGCAATTTCAGCTAGTATGATTATAGCTCAGAAAGCAAAGGCCTACTCAGTCTGCAATACGTCAGTTGAGTTGCTGTCATCAAAGTGAATCTGGACTTAAATATTAAAAGAAAGTATTAGATGAAGAGCCAGACAGGATCATACTCTCTGTATGCACGGCCTCCGTGATAGACTGTGCATATTTCTTTCAGGTACTCTTATACACAAGCTGTGGATACTCAGCTTTTTGGCTGCATAACTTCTTGGAAATGTCCCACGCTGTTTGATAAGACCCAGATGGTAACCAGATGGCTACATGTGACTCTCTGGAAGTGCTGCTACAGACAGGGAGTAAGAAACCGTAGTAAGTCTACAAACATCTCCCTCTCTTTCCCATAACTTTTGTTAATAGAGAGTTGAGATTACTATACTATATCCCCACTGTTAAATAACGGCAGATGTTGGAGGGAGTTGCAGATCATTTTCCCATTTCAGGAAAAACAAAACCACTCTGACCCAGGGTCTAGGCATTTTCCAATGATGACTTGTTTACTTACTCAGTGTGTCCTACAATGTCAAATTTTAAACTCAAAATTGATGTGAAAATCAGTAAATATTACACTATCTTCAAAAATATAGCAAACTGCTCCAGCTACTCCCTTTCTAAGAGCTCTCCCTTTGACCAATTGAGCAGCCATCTGTTATTTAAGGGGAAAGATACACTCTCACGTGCACTAACCACCTAACAGACGACATGCAGGTGAATAACATACAGACAAACTCATCTTTTGGAAATCTTGGCTCTGACACCAATGACTAGCTCTTGAGAGAATTCATGTATAAGAGCTTATTCCAGCTATAGAGATGCAAACAGAACTAACTCTCTTGCCATTTGTTATCAACATCACTTTCCAAACCAGAATTAGGAAAGAGTTGTAATATTTGTTCTACAGTACTTTTCCAGACACTATATTGTTTACGGTAAGAAAGAGAACTTACAGGATGGTGATGATTCACTCCATCACGGTATTTTCCAGCCACACTGAAAGAAAAGGTGATGACTCAACTGCTTCTTCCAGTCACATATCAGGAACCTGAAGTAGAATTTGAGCCAATTTTTTTTCATTTCTCAAAACCATTGGCTGCCCATAGTCTTCTCTAAGTCACCGTACTCTTCTTTAAACAACAGAAAAGCCTCTTATTACAGAGGAAGGCTAAAAGATGATTTACCATAACCTGTAATACCAGACATTGTTCTCCCTCTCTCACACATTGTTTTCGTTTGCAGTCAAAAAAACATGCTGATGTGAAGATTTAGTGACACAAATGCAACCTGGAGGATTTAAGTGTTGATAGTCTAGTATTAGTACAATGCCATGAAAAGATAACATATTGCAATTTCTATTTGTGTGGAAATACTGTGGTTTTGCAGGATTTTATTTTATTTTTTTTTTTGGAAACTTCTTCATAAAAATTTATTTGTATCTTCTCCTTCCATTAATATTTCCTAATGTTGGTATGTGTTTTACTGTAAAGTTTCTGATTTACCTTAATTTAGATCCTGTTAAGCAGCCATCACTGCTGTGTGATAAAACACAATAAAATACATTCATAGTGATACGTGACATGAGCATTGCAAAATATCTGAGTTTAATGGTACCAAAGCTTCTTGGCATCAAACTCTATCTCCTCCATGAGTCATAAATTAATTCATTTTTAGCTCTACAGGCAAAGTATACATTGTTTTGTTTGTTGTTAAACACATTAGATATTTATTCAGGACATAAAACAATGGATGTATGTTGATAGGAAGATGTATATGTTCATACGCATGAAGGAGATAGAGAACAGAGAGGTAAAGAGATAAAAGAGAGACATCTGCAGTGGGGCATAGATTTAAATGCAGGGAAGTATTGCCACACGGAATAAGAACCAAGATGTTATTTCTAAATATCATAGCTGTCATTTTGATGGGAGACAACCCATCACAACTGCATTCTTTGCAGCTTAAACCTTTCCTAAGAGTTCACAAGGATCCAGCTGAATATTAATATTTTTCTGATTTGATGGTTTGAAACTGAACATTCTGTTAATGAACTTCTGTCAAAAGGTTCATTACTTAATCATTACTCTACTTTTAATAATGAATGTTTTAATGGTTTTTGCCTCTTCTTGAATATTTACTCTCTGCGTGTTTCTGATTGCTGACCATTCTGAATTTTCATTTTGGTGTGGTTTAAACTGTTCAAACTTATTAAGATCGCAATAAAATCAAGAAGCTGGAAGAGCTGATGTAGCTCTGAGAAATAGCTACCGAAGTATTTATTTTCTGTTTTCATACTGCCATCTTGAGTGTAAGTATTGAAACTACACTTACCACACATTTTGCAATCACGCCTTTGCTTTCTCCATTAAAATATAATCTTGCATGCTTGAAACCGGGTTTAAAATACTGCCAAATTGAAACAGTTGCACTTTATACACATGGATGCAAATAAGTGAAGGTGAAGCAGGTCATCTGTGATGACTTTTCAATACTACCACAACATGTTGAACAACCAGAAACCTGTTCCAAACAGCAAGAACTTTACTCGCCTCATCAGACACACTGCTAAGAAGAAATATTTCCATTTTCAGCATAACCATTAACTATACGAATTAAAAAATATTTTTGTCTTTTCCAACATGAAGACATTTTTGTAGGTCCCTGAATTCCAGAAACATGATCAGAGTGTGCTAGTTTGCAAGCACTGAACATTTATTTCCCCCTATTTCAATATTCTCACATTTTACAGAAGATTCTGTTCTGTTCTTTTTCTGTCACTGGCTTTAGGAAGTAAAGATGAACCCACAATGCCTAGCTTCCATTTTCAAAGTTGGATAGTGATTTAGAGACTAATATGACCTGATTCTCAGAAAGATTTGAGCCACTTGCTCTCCCATCAAGGTACATCAGGGCAGTCATAGGCTGCTGCCTGAGAAGGCTGAGATGCTGTGGCCTCATGAATTATTGGTGACCAGCTGAACCTCACTGCTTAAAATGGCCAGTTGAAACGGTTGATCTTGTGCTTACAAGGACTCCTTCAGGATGACGTGATAATGGCCAAGTCATTAATAGATATCTATAAGGAGTAAGCTTTAGAGTTCTTTTTATCAAAGTCCTCTCTGATGATATATCACCTGATATACATGAATCAGTGTCTTCAGAGATAGCCAGCTAGACACTGTCAATAAGACCTATGTTCTGTATGGCTTCACTGATTTAACAAAGCTTCTTGGCATTCAAGAAGAAGTATTCATAAACAGGTACTCCCTTGCAGAAAAAAACCCTAAACCTCACCCTCCACCCCCAAACTGGAAAAAGATATCAAGATCTTTGATATTCATACAAAAAGCATCACACTGAATAATATTTTTTGTTGTTATAAATAAGAACTTTAGCTATATTAATAGTAGAAAAGGTTTGTATGCAAGGAAAAGCCACATTTTGAGATTAGAAGGATTAAAAGACTTCATCTGGCAAGTTCCCCATTTTTTTTTCAGTTAAATATAATGATTGTAATTTTTGTGGTCATTCTGATGTTGCAACAGAAGAATAAATGAGCAGATATTATTTCTTAATCAGTCTTTCTTCTTTGTTTAAGTGATGTAAATAATGACCACGTGGAACTCAAATTATATTTTTCCTGCCTATTTTACTTGTGACAGTGCTTAAGATAAGCACAAAATTATAATTAGACTTTACACATATAATCAGACAATATTCCTAACTGAGTGGACAGGAGAGGCAGATGGGTTATATACTTATGATATTATTTATCACCAAAAAGCAAATATATACATATATATATATATATCTCAGAGTGGGTTGCACTTAAAATGCTTCCAAAAGAAGTTAACAGGCGTTGTCCTAAAAACATGTGATGCCAGGTTCCTGGGGTCGTTTCATTGTATTTCGGAATCTATGGCACACCTTGAAATGCATCTAGTCATTAATCCCTTCTTTTCAAACTTGTCTTTTTTTTTCATTTAATGCCTACTTCTTTTATTTTTTTCTTTTTAATTAAATGCCTACTTGAAAGCAAACCTACTTTCTCAAGTGTATATATTTAGACAAGTGGCCTTACATCCTCATATGTTAACTGAAACACGTAATGAATTGTTCAAATAGTTGACTGTAACTTTTAGGAAATGAGTATTTGGCCAACAAGTTTGCCTTTGAAGCACACTGCATCTGGAATCCATTCCTTTCTTTTCAGAGGAGAGGTGATTCCTTTGAGAGAATAAACATTGCCACTCTGAACATGGTGTGGTCTAAAAAGCACCATGTCTATCCTTGGCTGTGTTTTGAACTGGGCACGGATGGACACAATCATTGGGAAGTTGGCTATTTTTCATGTAGCTTGGGAGAAAGTAGGACAGTAGGAGGCGAACCAATGCTGGGGAAGTGGGTGCTATCATAAAACTGGTTTTTGTTTCATTTAGTCTCGCATTTATGTGGTTTGTCCAGTTTTTAAGATCATAGTAATCACAGCATTGAACATAAACAAATACATCATAATGCTTATGCAACTGCAGGATTGCTGTCATTAATTAACAATAATCATGTCTAAACAATGTAACAGTTTTGTTTTACTACAAGAATTACTCCTAAACTTTAAAGAATTGTGTATTTATGGCTACATGGAAAAGAGCTCACATTCAACTTAGATGCCTAGATCAAATGAATGTTTCCAAGAACTACACTTTCATTGTTCCTGCCACATGCTGAAGAACTATAAATATCTGGTCATCTTTTTTAAGGTTTATGTAAAATGAATCATTAAACACTTAAAACTTCTCAAAATGAGTCTGTATTTGCAGAGATTATAACTCTGTCTGAGAAGGACTTGGGGGTGTTGGTGGATGAAAAGCTGGACATGAATCAGCAATGTGAGCTTGCAGACCAGAAGGCCAACTGTCTCCTGGTCTGCATCAAAAGGAGTGAAGACAGCAGGTCAAGGGAAGCGATGCTGTCTCTTTGCTTTGCTCTGGTGAGACCCCACCTGGAGTACTGTGTCCAACTCTGGAGCCCTCGGCACAGGAAAGACATGGACCTGTGGGAGCAAGTCCAAAGGAGAGCCATGTAAATGATTAGAGGCCTGGAGCACCTCCGCTATGAGGTGGGGCTGTTTAGCCTGGAAAAAAGAAGGCTCTGGGAACACCTTATTGCAGCCTTTTGGTACTTAAAGGGGACCTACAGGAAAGATGGGGACATATATGGACTCTTAAGGGCCCCAACAAAATTACTACATAGATGCTTTTATGGTATTCTACCCTCGTGGAAAGACCGAGGCTAGGAAATTTTGGAAAGGGGAGTCACACTAATATGTATTCCAGTTCAGCATGCTATTGGGAATTTATTCAGCACAGATCTGAAATGTTCTGAATTACTTTGCTCAGTACTATACATCTCAAAGAGCAAAAAAAGCGCAATATCACCAGAAGACCAAGTAAAAAGGAAGACAGAGCTACCAAAAATCAAAACATTAAGCAACAGTGATGGTGTATCCGAATTCTCTTCAAACACAAAGGACAAGAGGATAATTCTGTATAGGTCACCAGTAAATAGGCACCTATAGAAAAGACATAATTCTCTGCAGGAAACTATGGAAGAGTCAGTAATGAAAACAGAGGTTGCCATGCCCTGAGACTGCATTATCTGCACTTTATTTACATACTCTTAACGTGATTTTTCAGTATGGAAATTTTATATAGATAATGGGGAAATGAGAAAGAAAAATATTTTAAGAAAGCATCTGTCTAATTAGAATATGTGCACCCCAAATATAAACTTTTCTGTGAAGCTAGTTTAATTACAAGTCGTTTACTTTCTTTCCAAATATACTGAGAAATAAGCCCACTGACACATTTGATGAAAGAGTAATGGTTGTGGAATATGTCACAAGAGAGGAGCTGTTAAACACAAGCACTTTTTTTATAATGAAGTCTCATCTGATGTTGAAAAGACATTTGATTTTTTATCTTGGGAAAACCCAGCAACACTATTCCGATTTTGAAAGGGAATCAGGGCGCAGCACAGTACTGTATTGTGGTGCAGAGACCACTTGATGGTGGTGTTGTGCAGCTCCCCTGGAAGCGAGGCCCCTGAGAAGCTGCACCAGCTCATTCCTGCAGTCAGGACAACCAACTCGAATGCGGCTTGCCTCAGGACTCCTGCTCACGGCCAGCATTGCCCACTGACTAATATATCGATCAACCCATATGCTACAGACCTCCTTGGAACCAGAAATAATTTAGGCTCAGTTTGAAGTCATTTAAACAAATCCATACCTAGCATGAGTAAAGCACCTCTGCAGCTTCTTCCAATTTTCTAAAGTGAACTAAATTTTTCAGATTTCGCACAAAACAGTTCAAGCTAAAAAGCAGCTGTGGGGTCATCCTATTACTGATCTCCTTTCGTGTTGCCGAAGGTTTATGATCTCTTAGCCTAATTTCTTTCTTCTTCTGGTTGATGCTCATTTAAGTGTTGGACAGGTTGCAGCTGGGATAAGGACAGCAACTTGGCAGAATGAGAAGTCATTGCAGTCTCAGCCCTAATGTCTGAGTGGGGTAAATCAGCCAGGACTAAACATGCTACTGCAACTAATGTGCCTAAGGTAACACTAATTAGTTTAATATGAGCTCTTGGTTGCTCTCCCTTTGCACTGGGGCACTGACATACACGCTCGCAGTGGGTAGGTAGCTGTGGTGCTGGAGGGGCTGATTTAGGTGGCCCTGGACATCGCCATGAACAGCTGTGCGCTGACTAGCATTATGAGCAGAAGATGTTCCTCACTCAATCCTCGGTAGCTGGACATGGTTTGAAACTAGGACAACTGCCTGGGAGTTGGGTGCTTCAGGTATCATAGTGCACTGATAGCTGCTGCTTACAAAATACACAATTCCTGTATTTCAAGAGCTGCAGATCCTGTAAAATCTCACTGCAAAATGCTTCGTTGCTGTGTGTCTGCTGTGCCAGCTGACAAGTTCCATCACCTTTCTAAGTCACCCCCACTTTAGAATGGTTAGAGTTGGAAGGGACCTTAAAGATCATCAAGTTCCAACCCCCCTGCCATGTGCAGGGACTAAAAGAAAGAGATACTTTGCTTCCCCACCTTCCCACGACTTTTTTGACATTGGGGGATGAATAAGGTGAGGAAAGATTTAAAGTAGAACACAGAGTTACCCAGTCAGCTCTGGTGCTTTGGATAAATGCCTATCAGATGTTCTTGTGTTGTAAACTCAGTCTGCACACGTACAGAGCAAGTATCGCAGGGGTGTCTGTCTACCTAGGGATGCCCTATCTATCACTGAACAGATCTCTACCTCCTCCTAGTGGATTTAATGCTCGATCTTGTGTGCATCTGCTGTCTTTGTACTGAGCGGGACTTCACCATCGGTTTAAGCCGATTTAGCTGCAAATTGCTGCCAAAATGAGAAGCTCTACCCTTTTTCTTTGCTGTGCGCTTGAGTGCAACCTGACAAGCAAAATGGGGCTCATTAAGCACGCTGTGTAGGTGAACTGCAGTTCAGCAATTTGATGAAAAGGCTATTTGATAGTCTGTTCTGGTGCGTGTAGAGGCCTTATTCATATTCTCACAGAGCACTTCTCTATTTGTGTCTTTTTCAATAAGATGGCCTGAGAAATTAGAGCAGATTGCAAGTTACAGTGTTTGGGAGCATGGAAATGTTTCAGTGGAAACCTTTCTCGATGAACCTACCATGAGAATGTATTAAAAGAGGGGCATTTGGCCACCAGGCAGGGACAGGGGCTGATGCTTGGCAGAAAGTCTCCATTGGCAGATATCCAATTGTGGTCCTGTGTTCAACATTAACTGCCAACCTGGCAGCACCTAAGTTGGACAAAATGTTTTAACTGTACCTAATGCACTTAGCATCTTAAAAAATACACGATCTTACTCTCTGTCTTAAGTTGAAGAAATGTAGCGAGAGGGCATAGGACAGGAAGAGGATGAGTCCTGAGCTCATGTTAGCATGTTCTTTGCAACATGCTTATCAAACTCTGCCTGCCACCAGTAGGTTGGTTTTGCAGTTGTAGAAAGGAGGAACACTGCATAGATTTACAGTGATCGACAGAAACGGCACCCAAAGTCATTTGAGTGTCAGGTTTACATGGACTATGGACTAGGCCATTGCTGTCTGGCAGCAGATTGATGTCAAGTTAGTCTACCTTGATCTGTAAGCACAATTAGTCACCAAACGGGAACGCAATTATCTAAATACGGAATTTAGTCAACATCCTCATCCAACGTTTATTGGATTGGACTATAAAGGTAGAAATCACTTTCAATGTCTCTGAAGTTACTCCTACCGGCATAAATCATGGCATTTCACTGCTGATGTAGGCACTAAATGATTTTTGATTAAAAAAAAAAATAAATTATTTCCCATCCTTAAAGATTACTAAGAAAGAATTGAAATGAAGCAGGTATGAATGTTTGCTAGGTTTCTGTATTCATCAACAATTTTCAATATGCTCATGTATTTACAAAAAAAAAAATGAATGACATGAAATATGCGTCTTGGCATTCAGATGCGAAGATGAATGAACTACAAGGTAAATGATGAAACTGATGTTTATGACTTAAGAGTAGAGCCTTTTACCAATCATATCTGAACTGGTTGCTGTCCTGGTTTCCAGCAGGGACGGGGTTGATTCTCCCCTGTCTCTATCCAGCACAGCTATTCCATCCCATGTGCGCCAGGCCCAGGGGCAGCAGGGAGCTAGCTGGGGAGGGGCCACAACCGGAAGTGGGCGTGGTGACGTTACGGCGTAGGTGTGTATATATGGATGGGCAGCGCCAGGGTGCGGTCGGTATTGTACTTGTGTTTGTATCCTCCATCTGTGTTACTGTTTCCCTGCAATACCTGCTGTTCTGGTAAACAGTTTTTATCTCAACCCATGAGTCTGCCTTTTCTTTCTCATCCTCTCCCCGCCGCTGGGGGGCAGCAGAGCCAATGGACTGCCATGTGGCGCTAAACCAAGACTAAACCACGTCAGTTGCTACACTGATTTGTGCCAGTTCTATTGGTCATTATGAAAATTAGATCAGGAGGCTGACCCCACACAAACTTCTGTATTTTCCAAATGTTCTAATGTCCCAAAATCAGAATAATTTTTCCAGATTAATAATTTCCAGTGAAAAAAATGGAAGCATTCAAATTTTGCTTTAGCAATTTCTCAAGCCATCCTTACTATGTAAATGACTATCAGCAAAAGGTTATTGATTTACTTCACCAATTGTTCAGTTGCTAGTATGTTCCCTCTACCTAGAGGTGGAGACCTGAGCAGGTCTGACTACCCTCTTCTACAATTAACATCTAATTATAGACGAGGCCTAGGCTAAGGTTGCCAGACTAGAGCCTAATTCAGATAAAATTGAGATAATGTGAGATTGTGATAAGCCGGTGGAAAATTTTGAAAGAATTATGTTAATATGCAATTACAATACACGATTAGGATTCACAGTCTGGCAATATTGTTGGATGCTTGGCCATTTTTAGATGGCCTTATGGCAAAGGATCATGCAAGGGTCTCTTTCTAACTTCGTGGGATGGGTACTTTTGGAGTAAATTATGCTCCGTAATACTTTATAATTAAAGCAAATCTAAGAAATACTGCAGGGTGTTTGGTCAGAAAGTCTGTGATTTACTAAACTAGATCCTTTGTTTGAGGGAGCATTTAAATTGCCTTAAACGTTTTCACATACCAAAAGCTGCCATTGTGAGGTAGAGCTAGCACCAGATTTGTTTGCGGGTCGGACTTTTAACCTCTTTCTGCCCCAGCCAAACACAAGAGTTTATACGCCCCATCGGTTTTAATCTGCAATTCCTACAGTTGCGTATGTTGTATAGTAGGTCTGTATTGTAAAACACAACTCTTGCGAATGGTATGGTTTACACTTTCAATCTCAAACTGCAGCCAGTTAAATTTTCACACATCGTCAAAAGAAGCCACCACAATGGAAATAAATTCCCAGCAGCAACACCCTATATAGCTGCCAGGGCCTTTGCTGCTATAAACACAAATAAACTATAGTAGATGCTTTAATTTACTGGAGTCCAATACCTAATTCTAGCAGCAGCCATTAGGAGATATTTCAAGGCACTAAGAAGCCCTTAGTCTGTGTGAATTACTGCAGAGAAAGAAAGTAAACTTCCAGCCCAAATTCTTTTAGAGACTTTCCCTCAGAGAATGCTTTATTGTCCACCAGGCGGTCAGGGAACTGCACAATCAAACTGAAAACCACAGAGCTACCAGGGCAGGCAGAAAGGGAACACACCCTTTCTAACCCTGTTTCCCCTTTCTTTTATAATCTACTCCCAAACTGGTAGGAGACACCAGCTGGAGCTTATTAACCCCCTACTAATTGAATGCTCTTATCCACTATGCTGCCCAGAGAGGAAGTTTCTTTTTAAGGTGTTTGTTTTGGGTTTTTTTTGTAAGTAATAAAGTTTTACAGGTTTTCTATTATTCTATTACCTGAATTTGATAAAATTATTTCTTAATCTAATGTTAATGAGCCCTGATTTCTTTCCCTTCAAATCACTAACCTTTTTTTTTCAGGCTTGACTAGTTCCCACCTGACCCCCTCTATACGTTTCCTTCAAACTTCTCCCTCACCAGGGCTTTGGAATGAAGACAGAAAATAAGTAATAAATAATAATAAAACCCCCACAGATCAGTAAATCAAGTGCCAAGTTTTACAGCTACTTGTGAGGAAAGGATCATGTGTCCTACGAAGGTTTATATTTGCACAGAAATATTTGCAACATCAACCATGTTGGTGACGTTGCCAGTTGCTGGAAAACAAACCGAAGCAGTTTCTCTTTAGTTTAATATAGCTGTGTATAGAATCTTTACTTATTGTATACTTCAAGATTAGTAGTTTGGATTTAACAAACTAAAATATCCTGAAAAAAATGCAAAACATTCTCAATTTATTGGCATAGTTTGTGTTCATTATCTAGCTATACAAATATACCTAAATGTAAGCATATAAGTAAAGAGGCAGGAGTACTTCTGTCCTTATGCTATAAAGTTTCTCAGTTTAGCTCTATTGCTGTAAAATAGACTGAAATTCTTCTTAGGAAAGTAAACTTACATATGTATGAATATTATCTAAATTTAAAATGGATGTAGTTTAAAATCAGAATAATCAAATGCACCAACCACAGCCACCAAGATTATGTAGTACGTAAAAGGTTTCTTTCACGTTCTAAGCTTTTTCATGCTATTGCCCCTGGTTTAGCCTCTACCAGGCTCCTCACTCAATTTCTCCAGCTCTACTTTGCTTTCTGTTATATTGGATTTTTCTCCCTTGCCCCCATCTCAGGCCGAAAAGCAGTTTCAGAAAAATGGGATGTTTTGCCCCAGGTTAGAGCTGCAGCTCTCATCTGTAGAAACAGAAATCCCTGAAAATTGCTCTGCCAGGAAACTTAAGACATTATCAGAGCTGCTTTTTCATGTCCCCCAGATGTATAACTTGCTGGTGGCTGTTTACTCCAGCCACTGACTGCAAATTGCCTCACTAGGGGTGAGGAGGGGCAGGTCACATTGTTACTGTTCATGTGACTTTGCTGATGCGTTTAAATTTGGCCAAGAAGCAGCTATTTACACTATCTGCAATGTTTTGTTGATTAAATAAAACTACTTTAAATGTTCTGGTAGCCACGGTGAGCTAGTCAACCAAACGACATTGTGACACGCTTGCGACCCTTCCTTCAATCCGCAGTTGGCCACCCGCTTTTGTGTGTCAGGCTTCTTAGCAGCATCAACCGCAGTTTCCCCAGTCCTCAGCCTCACCTGGCTTTTAAACCCTCTTGCGGCAACCATTTCCTTGTGTTCCTCACATCTCTCACTTGCTTTACCTGGGGTGCTCAGAGCTCCTTACGGCCCCTGAGCTGTGGGGTGTGTGGGGACAGCGAAGCTCTACCCCCCAACAAGATGGCTGCCGCTCTGTGGTGAAGCTGTGTCCCCCAACAAGATGGCTGCCTCTCTGTGGTGAAGCCATGTCCCACAACAAGATGGGTGCTACTCTGTGGTGCTGTGGGGTGGGTTGAGCTACTACACCACAAAATGATAGCCACCTTGTTGGAGGATGCAGCTTTTTTTCCATCCAAAACATAGCAGCTGTTTTTTTGTGGCAGTCTCTGAACCAGAGTAAGAAGGAGGCGTGGAGAAGAAAGAGTAAGTCTCCTCTGGTTTTAGCTCCCTCCGGAGGTACTGAGAGATGGCTGCCATTTTGTGCACAGGAGTAAGTGTGGGATGGAGGCCTTTCAAGGAGAGAAACAGAATCAGATCTTGAGAGCTGCAACACATCCCCTCATGGTAGCGGCCTCCGAGAGAAGTGTAGGTTGCTGTTGCCCCATAAACATTTTACCAGGCAGTTAGTTTAATGAGAAGTAAATAGCAGTACTGGTAAGGCAAGTTTTTCTTCTCTGCAAACCTCTAATCAGGAAACTGCAATTTCTTTAATGAGAACCCTCTCACAGCAGCTCTACCTTTGTTATGATATATTGGTTTATTGTAATGTACCTGAGGTGAGACTGTGCTTTAAATTAGCCTGAAAAATCAAAGCCTAAGTGTATGCTGTGACGCAGCTGCTAAAGGGGCAATTCAGCTCTGAGGAGGTGCTCTGTGGGGGGACAGTGCTCGCCGCCCTTTCCAAAGGTTCTTTGAGGTGATGCTTTAGGTCTACTTTTGAAACACAAAAATATAGCTTTCAAAGTGTTTTGCTATGGTTTCATTTCATTACCAAAGGAAAAAAAATAATTGTTTCCACAAGGAAGGCTTACTGCAGATTTCATGAGGAAGCAGAGTCAGGTCAACTGGTTTCTGAAAATCCTATAATAAATGTTTTGATACATGTTGTTTGTCCTGAGCTGCACTGTTAAGGTGATGTTCACACAGGGCTGCTGTCTCTGTAACAAAAGCAGGAAATAATGTGAAAGCAGGAAATAATAACACCTGTGGTAAGGTATGGGGTATCATTGCCATGAGCAATGATTTGTCAGCCAGAACTGGGGATGGGGGAAGATCTGGCATCCAGTCGCACACAATGAAATCCAGCGCTCTGTCAGAAAGCCTGGAGAAGTAGAATTTTCTTCATAAGTTTGTAACAGCTGGATGTTTTTGCCTGAATTACCCTGGCATATAGAAAAAGTTACTGAATATATGTCAACAGGTAAATCACATGTATCCAGTGCAGGCACACCAGACCTTCTGGGTACGTACTTGATCTATGCCTGTGTGGATTGTCTCAGCATCATTAGCAGGGAGGCTCCAACGAGATTACTTCATTGCTGACTCATGTGTCAGGAAGACATTTTGCATCAACTTCTCAACAGATGTGGATGAGATTTCTTTATGCTATAGGGAGACTTGATGGTGTCATGATTTAGGCCGAGTTGGCCTATGATGATAACAGATCCTCTCCCCCTACTTTCCCACTTCAGGAGAAAAAGGGGGAGAGATAAAGAGATTTAAAATTTTAGAATGAACTAAACTGCTTTAATGAAATGTTAATATTAAAATTAAAAAGGAAATAATGAAATAGATACAATATATAAAAACCATGTCAAACTCCCAGGATGATGTCACCAGCAGGCACTGGGGAAGTCCCAGAGTGGACTCAGCAATGGATGAGAACAGGATTCCGGCTCTGGAGTCAGAAACACACAGATTGCGATCAAAGGCAGATGAACAGACAGGATACTCTTTGGATGTCGATCACTGAAAAAAGAGAGCAGACCTTTTGATTCCTCAGCTTTTATGCTGAACATGGGGCACATGGGGTGGAATACCCCTGCCTGGCTTGTTGGTCAATTTTGGGCCACCTGTCCTGTCTGCTTCTCCCCACATCTGGGGCCCCTCAATGCTTTTCCATTTCCAACCCTCCAATGGGGCAAATAACAAAATTAGCTGACCTTGGTTGTTATAGCAGTAAGTGTAAGCAAGAGCCTCCCTGCATATTGTTCCTTGGCATGAAGTATAAATATTGGTCTTATCACTTTGAGAATGAACAATTTTCTTCACAGTATGCTGTTAATTTCAGGGAGTTAGAAGAGGCCTAGCTAAGGTGTAAAATTACTTAACAGAAAGTTGGTTCTGTTTTACCTCAAACCAGGACAGATGGGCGCTTCAAGTCTTCTGGGTCGGCACAAACCAGTGCTTACCTAGTGTTATGGACTATTATTTGCTGTTATATATTTTTCCCTACCTGAATAAATGGCTTCCTCTGTGAGGCTTTCATAGGCTGGAGATTTACTGATGGCAAAGATCTGGAAACCGTAACACTATTTGTTAGGTTGATGCTAGTTGGAGGTGGTAGGGGCATGGAGGAATTAATTTATCTTTTATTCTATTGTGGGAGCACAAATAGTATTAACTTACAGCAGAGACTTTCACAGCCCTAGATAAAGACTGGGGAAGAAATAATAAAATACTAGGCCTTGCAATACAATGGCCCTTTCTTGCAGTGCTTAGTCATGTGTGCCTGGGCATTGCTTTCTCAGGTTTATTGAGCCCCAGTAAGTGTTATTACTACTGCTGTCTGAAACTGGGCTTTACCTTTGGATATCAGCAGAGTGAGATGGCAACTGAACTATCCTGTGGCACCGTCTTACCTCTTTGGTGGCTTTCTGTGGTCCACAAGAACTTCCTGGGTAAGAAAGGATACGAGGTATGTCATTCAGGGAATACCTGGACGTTTGACTTCCTTTCACTTTATGCAGAAAACCAGTTGTACTAAGAGGCTCAATCCAGTTGTGGTGGCTGCGGTACAGCAAATAAGATACTGAACCCAGGAAAAAACTGAATAATTTTATACTATTTTTGTTGCTGTAATTGGCTGTAGAGTCAGAATAGATTTTGTGCTGCTCCACAGTAGCATCTGGAAACAAAGTGAGTGGCTGGCCAAAGGCAACCTCATTTAATACCATCTTACATTGTTCTAAGGGTGTTGAAATAAGAGTTAGTGCAAAGAGTTAGTTAGTAAATATATTGAAATTCATAGCAGAGCTTGAATTCTGCCAACTTCCCTATGCAAACAGGTCCTGGGATTTTTATATATAAAGTTCAAGGAATAGGTCATCAAAAGTAAAAGCAACGAATATCACTTGACTGGATTCTCTCATCTAGTTAAATCCTAAGTAGATAAAACTGTCCTCATCTGTAATATCAGCTACAAAAGGCCAAAACCGAACATGTAAAAGGAAAACAAATAATGTTGACTTTTTAAGTACTGGCTTGTTTTCTGTTTGATCAACAGGAAGGACGTGCAAACTTTTCACAAGCCTTGAAAAAAGGAAAGGTGAAAATGTGTTAGGTAAACTCACTGTGCTGTTACTGCCCCACACTGGAGGAGCAGGATGAAATGCTGTCAAGTGACCAGAGTGGTGGCAAGTATCCCTTGTTTCTTGATCCTACAAATAGACTATTTCTGCGGAGTGACTATCTAAATTCTCTCAGATGTGTAGTTCGGTACCAGTTCTGTTAATTAATTAGTACTCTTGTTTCTGTGAGCGAAGTGAAAAGCGTTCTAATGGAAGCTTCTCTGCTACTTTTACATCTGCATAAAACTGGGGCTACTTTAAATTTTCAGGTTGACCTATAAGATCCTGGGGAAGAACCAGGTATTAGATTCATGTACGTGTGCCTGAAATTAAATACTCCATGGGAACTTTGCAAATACGGTCACTCCTTTTGGCCAGAGGACTCAAAATCCATCTCTGCCTTGGTAGAGAAGGGTTGAGTCAGAAAACAAGTCTATAACGTGGCACATTTATATGATATGTTTCCAGAAAAAGACTACTGAAAGAAACAGATTCACAGCTGCAGAAATTAACCCCACAATGCTCATCAATTATATGTGTTCAAGTACTTGAAATCTTTAACTGATCAGCACTGCAAAGCAAGTACAATTATCCCAGCTGAGGGACTGAGGCAGGCACCGACTTTATTAGTACCACCTGTAAAGTGGAAACTGCTTACAGATTTGCCACTGGACTATGATGCCCCACTGTGCTAACCTGTCTGTACTATCAGCCTGTGGATTTTGTGCAAATTTGTCATCTTCATCATGGGAGGATCAAGTAATGGGTTAATAGTAGGGTGGAGAATAACAAGATGAGAATAAGGAAAAGACAATCCATTTCTCCACTCTGTTAAAATGCAAGGGTGCAGCTGTAATCTCTCTCTTTATCTTAGCTCATCTGTATTTCCTCATATTCCCTTTTCTACACAACTGGTGCAGTTCCATTCTGCTACAGCACTGTCCATTCTCTGCTCATCCTGCTTTTTCGTGATCAACTCCCACGGTGACTGAACAAACTGTTTGTCTCAGGCCTTTTTAACGTGGCAGGGAGTTGTCTGCTTTGGATGTTCCTTCCCACAACTCCGAGTCAGAAGCATCTCATGGAAATGTTCTGTGCAATATAATAAACATACAAATGGCAAAATAAAAACAAAATTGGAAAGTGAAAAGTGAATGTTCGGTGATAAAAGTGTTGTGCTGGTTTATACAATTACCAATGATTACTGATTTCATACGCATCAAAACGTTTCTTTGTGAAATTGAAAGACGCTGCCAACCCTTACTTCTGTGCCACAGGATTGACTGACAAAAGTCTTCCTATGGCTTAATTTCTGATAATACTGAAGGAAAACTATATAAGGCTATGGCAAATCTACAATGGGAACACAGTCAGAGCAAGCAGAGTAACTGGTCATTTCACAGAGATGGGGATTTCAGAAATGACAGACTTATGAAGAGCCAGTCTAAGGAAATAACAGCACTTAGAAACCTTGAAATATAATGTTCTCAGACAACAGCAAATGAAAGAAATAAAGGGCATCTCTAGGACAAAAAATCAAGTGTCTCAAGGTCAGATTGAGTTTAATGCTCCAAAGAATTTGGATCTTCAAGAGTGCAAAAATACCCTGTGAAAACGTAATTTCAAGGAAATAATGAAATAGATACAATATATTAAAACCATGTCAAGCAGCCAGGATGATATCACTGGACATCTTTTCCTGTATGCAAATTAAATTCTGTTGATTTTGATGAAGTTATTCCAGATTTACAATAATGTGAAGTTACAACATCAGTTCTTAACCTACTTCTGTCTGGAAAATATCCAGTCTTATAAAACCTCCCTGGTAACAAATACGTCCTTTTTTTTTTTTCTTTTTTTCTTTTTTATTCTTCAGTATTCTGTTATACAATCTGAAAATACAATGATTTAGCCTGGAAAGAACTAATTAGAAGTGTCTGTATGTCATAGGAATGAGACAGACTTAGGTAGAAACTTGAAACCACTGACATCAGGAAAGTGTTGGTTAACTCCAATCTGCTGAGCACATACAATAGAAATAATTTTGATATACAAGAAAGATGGATTTTTCTTAGCCAAAACTGGAATTAGGCATAGCCACCCCAATTGTTACAGTGTGGGGTTTTTAGAGATTGTTCAAAGTAATGTTCTCTACGGGTGGTCTGACCAAGAGCTGGGTTTTGCCACCAGATCATGTAGTCTTCTCTCTTCCTGCAATGCTACGGCAGCAGCAGACTTCCCTCACTGACTTCCCTCCCTGTCTCCTTGGTCTGTCCCAGAGGGTTGTGTTTCTGCTGTGGAGAGAAAGGTGTCAGTGCAATAAAGCTGGAGAAAGCCCCTTCTCTCACAGCAATACCTGGAGTTCCCCATTCTCATCTTTCTTCCATCCACAGCCACTGCCAGATCCATGTAGTGGGCCACTAGCAGAGCAGGAAGAAGAGTATGGCCACTTGGGCAGTACTCATTGCTTGCTCTCCTTTAGGGAAAGGGCAGTGACCTGGGTGGAAACACCTCATCTGCTTGATTTTAACTGAGAGCTGTTAGCAGAATGTCAGAAAGTCAGTTAGTTAATAAGAGTGTCTATATAATTCAGTAGATGTTTCCTTTTTTAAAAATGTGGTTGAGAACAGTCCTAGTGATACTGTCTTCTTGGGTTTTTTACTAAATAGTTTAATAGGACGCTGAATCTACGACATTGATGTCAACTCTGTATGTAAGAGGTTTCAGGTTCAATTCCTTCTTCTCTCTAAGATCTGAACTTGATTTAAAAAAAAAAAAATAATCTTGTTTCTGTACCTCCAAAATAGCAGGGTACTAAAGTAAGATAGATTGTATGGATCAAATAGGAATATGCTCACCATCCCTTGGATTAGAAGTATTCCACTTTGAATACAGTAATACGTTGGCTGGGGAGAGAGCATGACTCCATAGCTCACTCCTGAGACTGACTTTCAAAAGGATTAATAAAGGTGTGTTTTGTATTACATGTTCTTTGGAGATGCTCTGTTGCTGGACAGATAAGTATTTTGGATGCTAGGCTACAAGGCTGTGTTTCTTTCTTGTCATTCTATTCCTTATATCAATTATTCTGTGCGAAGTGTAATTCAGCGTGCTCAAGAGGCTCTGAGTGCCCCCTGTGGAATAATCCACACTGTAATTTGCCTTTGCCTGGGGACGGTGATGCAGGTTCAAATCCCTTTGCCATCCAGCCAGAGCGTTCTAACAATTGATTGAATGATTTAGTAGGGGAGCACAGCCCAAGCACGGCCTCATCTGGCTGTACTTTGTGCAGACTGTAATCTGATATGTGGAGCTAGGGAATGCTTATTTGATCAGATTTTGCAGAAAAATGGACAGGGATCCTGTTGCTCAGGGATCCCGAGGGATTTACCCTATTATTGGCTTCCATGTTATGACCTGAATCTGGAAATGCTTACAAGCTGATTCAGTTTATGGGACTTTGCTGTTGGGAATTGTCTGTAAGTGGTTAGACATTCCCAGGATTAAGCAAAAAAAAAAAAAAAAAGTTGATCACGTGTTTGAAGGTCTTTATGTTTAAATTAGGTCTTTTTATGGATAGTTGGACAGCTAAAAGTGTCTTTGCATCAAGCCATGGACATCTGACTCTACAAATCTTTCTGCAGCCTAATGAGTTTTAATGAGATTTAACGTGCATGTTTACAGGATTGGGGCCTAATTCCAGAAAATGTCACATTTTTATATTTTCCTGTTGGCTGAAACTACTTTTTAGTACTGAAAGTGTTGCAAGTGTGTAATAGTTCATGTGCCTTATGGTAAAGAGGTGTCTGTAACAAATATTGGTTGAAGTTATCTTACTTCTGGGGGGCAAACCAGCTTATTTGAAGTACTTTTCTGTATACTACTCTGTACAGAGACCTGAGCACCTTGTTATGGACTGACTTTAACAAGTTCTGGCATTTATTTCCATTGAATATGTGGAATGACATAATTGTTTAAATCCAATAGATTTTTAAAAAATCAAGCTGTGTCTTTAGTTGAATATGTACTCTCTCACAGTGTAACTATGTGCTTTTTTAAAAAATGTTCACCCTTGAAATAGATAATTAATTTACATTAACATTTTCTCTTCTCTTGTTCCCTAGATCACAAAAAAGAATAATGGTTTTCATAATTACAAGCAGTAAAATAAGGTTTGTATGCCAGAGCATTAATAGTTTTTGCAAATATACATTTATTATATAGATTTTCAAGGCCTTTTTAATCTGTGGGAGCTATTTCTATCTCCACAGGAACACTTTCTTGCTATGCAGCATTTATAACTAACACCACACAAACGCTTATTCCATAAAATACAAGAAGTAAATAAACACACACAACTGCTATATTAAAATGGTACTGTTCAAAAATCGAAACCCCATTGGAAGTGGCTAACAAAAGCATTCACCCAGTTTCATCCTACAGCAAATGTCTTTAATATTAGTTGCAGCTGCTCAGCTTTTCAGCTGAGCTTTTCTTGGCCTGATGTGTCCTTTAAGAGGCAATGGCACATATTGCTGCACATGTTCTACCTTTGTGCTGCAGTTCTTTACTCTGTAAAATGTTCTTCTTGGTACACAAAAGCAGCTGCTGAAGAAACCGCTTCAGACCGAGGGTGAGAGAACTGATGGCAGCAGCACTAAGCAAACTCCAACAGAGGCTGTGAGGGCAAGACGGTGCAGGGACACCAAAGGAGCTTCCGAGAGAAACAAAAATATCAGCTTTGTTGCCTGTCAGCAGAATCCCAGGTGAGACTGAAAAGCCACTAGAGACTTTTTGACTGTAGATCTATGGACCTGTGTTATTCTTGACTCGAAAGGGTTCGCCTTAGATTATGAAATAGAATATTTTAAAGAAATTCTGTCAGCAGCTTTTTCTTTCTCCTTTGCCTCGCCAGTGATGGTGATGATGATTTTTTTTTGCAATAGCAACAAAATAATTCAGAGGGGAGTTATCTGTACATTTTGGAAATTTCATTGCTTATTGTTAAGTTAATTAATTAAAAATTCCAATGCAAACAGACTTCAGAAATGTCTATAGCTGGCTAAGTTATCCGTCCAATACATCAGGGCTTCCTGAAAGTGGTGGCAGAAAGCCAAACAGGCAAAACCTGATGCTTGCTACTTAATTTACAGACTTATATTTAAATATATTTTATTCAAATCATTTGTAGTGAGAGATTTACCCTGGAAGAGCCCCAAAAGCTTCATGTGAAACATGCACTGTTATTTCTGTTAGTGCTCAGGCTTTATTTCGGGCAGGGTTTTTTTGCATTGCTCTAGCCATGCAGTGATCTGTAAAGGGAACCTACTCTGATACAGTTTGAAAAGTGCATTTTGTACTTGGCTCTCCCTTTGATCGAATTAATCTGGGCTTTTTTGTAGTTCTAAATGAGGCCTATGGGCTGACAATGTAGCTGTTTAAAGGGGATTTTAGGGGATAATAGCCAATGCAAATAGTGCCATGAGAATGGCAACTTGCTTTTGCACTTTCAATCACATAATAACAGCAAAGAAAGCTTTTAAAATGAATTGAAATTTTGTGGCATGCCATCTGGGATTATTTGGGGAAACAGTTCTGAATACTATGGTTGTGTAAAAGAATGGTACTATGGGGCACTCTTAAGCTGACATGTTTCAGATGGCACCCTTATGCTAACTGCTGCAAAGTTGGCTAGCATTTTTTTATTATTTTCTTTCTCCTGGATTATCTGCAAAAAATTCTCTTTGCTGGTATTTGGGCCTGAAAAACTTTTCTATTGTTAAAGAATTCAATTCAAACCCCTTGCAGCTGCTGATCCCTTTATTGTTCCAAACGTTATGTATACGCGTCTCAGATGAATGTAGCCAAGCCTTTTAGTGCCTTAATAGGTGTCTGTATAAAGGTCATTTATTCTGCAGTACTTGTTTTAACAAAAGTTTATACACAAACAACAACTACAGCTAAAACATGCACATTAATCAGTGCTCCTCGCAGTGTAAAATGCAGAGAGAAAAAGCCTAACTGGAGAAAGTATGTCCAAACATGAGAACTCTTTCTGTGTTTAACTCTGAAGCAGCCCATAATTTAGACTCCACCATCAAAAGCCACATGAAAAATCATTTCAAAGCTGTTCTGAGCAAGGACTTATGATTCCAGAATTTTCAGGACAAGCATAGTTTTGGTGAGGTCACTGAAAGGTTTAATACACAACAATCAGTGGAAATGTGGAGAATGTATAGATCTGCCTTCCCCTTTCCAATTAGTTTTGGAACTGAGCTTTAGGCGAGCCAGCACCTTGACATTTCAGTTGACAGAGCTGCCGCCTTTTCTTTCCCCTTTCCCTTTGTCTTAGCTCCAACTGGCTGCCCTTATAAACACTCCTTGAGGAATTAGGGTGCATGCCAGATATCTTAGACGAGAACTGAGTACACTTCTCTGGCACGCAAGATTTTTCTTTTTATAGAGATATTAAAATACCATCTGTAAGCTTTAGGAATGTAGGTCATGTCCATGGAGAGTTTAAATTTGAGGTTATGACAGATGTTGGGTGGTGAATTAAGAATTTGGCTCCAAGTCTGTAAATCTAACTTGGTTCCATTGGCTTCCCTGGAGTTAGTTCTGCTGACACACATGTAATGAGATCAGATTCTGACTATCTAAGTACTCAATTGAGCTCAGCAGAATATAAATCCATCAGTGAAATGAGGGATGAGGCTTGTCAGGAAAAGAATGCGAGAGCTACGGTGGGGACACGTGAGAAGTAGGGCCAAAGGAGCCCAAATACTTGGTCTCTGATAGAAGAAAAAGTCGAGAAATATGTACTTCCTTGTTTGCTGCTTGGTATTATTTATCCTTCTTGAGAACAACAGATCATTCTCTGATCATTAAATACTGTGTGATTTTTAAATATGCGAAGCTGTTACTGCTGCTGGGGTCGTTTCTATACAAGAGTCCACCAGCCTGTGTCAAGCTATGTATATTGGATGGGGCTTTGAGCAACCTCCTCGAGGGAGAGGTGTCCCTGCCTATGACAGGGGGTTTGGAACTTGATGATCTTTAAGGTCCCTTCCAACTCTAACCATTCTATGATTCTATGACAACGGCTCTGTACAAAACGCTTAAAAATCAGTTGTTACAGCAGAGGTTTGAGAAAAATTGATGTGTATTCCACTGTGTCGATCATTTGATCGACAGCTGTGGGTTCTGCCGTGTAGGTGAGGGCTTTGCTCTGCTCTCCAGTCTTGGATTCTCAGCTAGCACCACTCAGTGACTCTGGAATGCTCCCTGTGAGATGGGGCTGGCTGCCTGCGGCTGCCTCACACAGGACTTTGCAGAGCACCCTCCCTTCCACCACAGCCATATGTAAATTGATGGAAAGTGTGGTGTTTGGAAAGTTGAGGTACTGTGTGCCTCACAGCTGACGCTGTTAATCTCATGGGCAGCCACATACTGCTCTGGCTCTAACTTCCAGGTGGTCTTCAAAACTAGCCACATGTATAATTTATTGTGATAATCCCTTTTGGCAACAGCACGGCCGCAGCTAACTGTGCCTAGGTCCTCGTCCAAGAGAAATCATTGCAATTTTGCCAGAGAAGATAAGGTGCCAATGCACTTAACTAGTGAGATGACTGGTTAAAATCCCAGATTTGAAACCCCAAATCCTTTTAGCTTTGGCAGGTAAATCCCATTGCTCTAAATACTCTAAATAAATATTTAACAGTGTAGCAGTTGTGTGGGGGAGATACAGAATAGCCCTGGTGCGGCACTATAGAGGCCACTGTGGAAATAGGATGGGGTGGAGAATAACATTATCAGA
Organism: Thinocorus orbignyianus; assembly: GCA_013400375.1. Lineage (NCBI taxonomy): Eukaryota > Metazoa > Chordata > Aves > Ciconiiformes > Thinocoridae > Thinocorus > Thinocorus orbignyianus. The sequence continues at coordinate 81,241 of VXBW01006444.1, forward strand.
AGTAGAGGTAAGAGGTTTCCTCCTTCCAGTAAATCCAGCCCTACTGAGATTAATAGAATATAAAGGGGTAATTAATAAAAAGCAACCACAGAACAGAACATGCTGCTAGTCATGGAGGCATGTTTCCTACAAGAGAAACAGAAATTCTCAGCTTCTGTTGAGCTCACTCCACCTTGAAATGTGAGATGCAGTAGGCACTGTCCCTTACAGAAGCAAGATACCACTAGTTAGCTGCATGTTGCTGCACTGAAAACCAGTTGCTCCTGGCAAGCATACCTGGCACCAGGTTCTTGAAGATATTCTAAACAAGGCTGTCTTGCCCCAGAACAGGAGGTACGGTTCTGGTTTTTATAGGAAAAGGGCTGTTATGGCAGTGTGCCTTGTCACAGCTTTGGTCTGTGCCAAACTACGCACAGAGATACAGAAACTCAAACCAAGTGACAAAGTTCTCAATATGTACACAAGAGATGAAGTCATGGGGTATTTAGGGTGTTCCATAAAGATTTTACATACTGCTCTTAGTTAGGGTCTTTTTTGTTTAAAACTAGAACAGGGGTTTTAACTATCTGTGTATATCATGCCAAGGGAAAGACATTTCCAGAGAGAAGGAAACATGCACCACCAAGAAGCAGGAAATCTTCCTTCACCCAGCACTCCGGTTACTGTGCAGAAGGGAAGCAGTGAGGGGAACTGCTGCTGTGCCACAGAAGCTGCTGGGATTCCTGCTCCTGCCATGGAGAGAGCAATAGTTATGTCTGGAAACAAATGGATTCCTAGCCATGGTTGACCGGTGAAACTGGGCTCTGGAAACCTTACCCTACCTCTGGTTCTCCCTGTTCTCTTCCCTGGCTCATGATATGAAACTATTTCAATTCTAATGGGAAAGGACTGGTCTTCCTGTCAACAGTATGATTCATACAGGAGATCAGAAGCTGCCCACACACTGTTTGAGTTGTTTTAGTGTAAAAAGAGGCTATGCTCTGCCTTGTTTATTTGAATTAGTCCTGTTCAATTCATTCAGACTAGTATAATAATATAACAATGAAGCTGAGATTTGTTCATTGAAACTTTCATTTATCTTGCTCTTCAGAGTGCAAATTAGATTTCATTGGTCTGATTTTTACAATATCCATGACTGTAGAGTATGTGCTTGCATCAAATTAATTTTTAATATTGCATGATTCAGCAGGTGTAAGTGCAAAATGCATCTCTGTTATCCCTGAGCGACACCTACACACCTTCAACTTGCTTCACCACTAAATCAGCTGTAAGTGGTTTTGTAGCAACAAAACCAACGAAACAATATTGATATTTAGTATTGGATTCTGAAATAACGTTTCTGACTTAAAGGCTGGAGTCATCAGGAGCAAAATACTGACATGGATAGTGAAGAGGACTGGCCACTTGATCAAAGCTTTAAAATAAGTAAGGTTGATAACATCACCAAATGTTCAGCAGCACAAGTTCACTGATTGGCGGCAGGCAACTTTTTAATTTTCTGGAGGATGTGCTTTTAAGAAAGTTGCATTCTTGTGTATTGGCTCACTCAATATTATTAATCTTTGAGAACACTGTATTCTTCCTGATGCAGCAAAGCTAGTAATTATAATGCATAAAAATAGCTAAATACCAGGATATATATAATTATTTTGTCACTCACAAGTCAATTATTTTAGTTCAGCATGAACTAAATTAGAGTACTTGCATAATTATTTAAAAAAAAATAACCAACCAACCAACCCCAACCCCAAAACCCTGGGGCAGTAGAATGTGGTAAGATCTGTTATGCAAAAGGCTAAGACTGAATTATTTGGGGTTTACTGTGGGGAGCTGACAGGTTGTGCAGGTACCATCAAACTGTTAGAATTATGTATTTTCACTGGTTAAATCTCCAGATTTCCTGATTAGAGTTGGAGACAAATTATGGTTGTAGCTGTTTCATGAATATGCAGTAATACATGGTTGCTGCACGGATGAAGGTAACAACCTGCTGACAATGTCGGGGTGTTTGAGGGTGTTTTCTCAGCAAACAGTCCACAGATACTCATCAGGGAGATGTCACAAGTTGGGTGGAGTTTTCTTCTTTCTCCTTCCCCAATTTGAAATGTTTATTTTGCTGTGAATAAAAGCGACATAGCATAGTTCCTCAGGCAGAGGCATCTGGGACAAACTCTAAGATCAGCGTGGAATTACACAGACTGATTTGGAGGGGGCATAGGCTGCTGTTAACCTTTTGTTGGTGTGTGTCAGAAAGAAAATTAACCTCTCAAAAAGAAGCTAATTTGAAACCAATGGAATGAGACTGTTCCTGATTCCTGCCTCAGCACCTTATCAGTGTGGAGCTATATGAAGTCCCAGGAAACATTTCTCTGGTCACAGGTGTTATTGAAGCTGATGTAACTGCACACCCAGTCTTGTGTGGGCGTAAATAAGGCCTCAGGGTAAACAGAGATGGTCGGGACCATCTGAGTAGTATCAGAGGGAATTTGGGGAGCAAAGTAGTGTCTTGGAAATTGCTCTGGCTTATCATTGCAGTCCTTGTGGCAGATCTGGAGGATGTGACAGGGTTTTAAAGTCCTCTTTACCTCCTGACATTCTATGCAACACTTTTCCATGATGCGACACAGTACATGCATTTTTTTTCTCTTACTGATCAAGGTGAGAGTAACAGGTTTAAGTGACTGACTACTGTGATTTGGTGTAGGAATGTCACATTCCCTTGTGAGTCAGACCACACTGGATTCATATTAACAATAATATTTTTCCTGTAAATAAAATAAAAATAAAAGTGGTTACACCATTTCTCTTTCCTCATTCTGTCTAACAAAGTTCAGTATTTTCATTGTTTGGTATTATTCACAGATGTTACACTCCAGAAGTGTGAAACAGGCTGAAATACCACAAAGACTACCTTGTTTGAAGTCTTGATTATCTTGCATTTGGGTGAATCCTATCTATTTTGTACTTTGCATCTCAGACCCAAATGCCGCGTGTAAATCATCCCCGAGCTGGGTGAATAGCCCTCTAGGATGAACAGGTTCAGGTCTTATGGCAAGCACAGTTCAGTTTGACTAATCACGGTCTGCCAGTCTATTTTGCCTTCCGCAAATTTGGATATCTAGGCCAATCCTACCCCTTGCTTTCTTTCCTGTAAATGCTGGGATCACAGCAGTGCATAATGCGCATCTAAGTACAGTGTTGAGGGGATGTGGTAACGTCCTTTGGACAAGAGACCATTCCTGCCAGGGCAGGAGGGCACACAGGTCACAGGGAGAGCACTGGAGCCCACACATGGCATGAACTGGGAACTGGAGGGCTCTTTGAACTCTCATTTACCTTGGAAGAGGAATTGTCTTTTAATGTGCTGAAGGCTGAATTAATTATTGAACTGTTGAAAAGGAGGCTACCAATCACCAAACAAGTGAAGACAAGACTATTCTGTGACCTTGAATGACTACAGGATTTGCTGCCAGTTCAATTTAGCGTTCAATTTGTTGCCGATGTTGCTTCTTTTCAGAAATATTGGAGTCATGCAGTAGAAAACACAGGGCACATACTGAAACATTGCTTCTTAGGTCAGCAAGAGTTTAGATGGCTGTTACTAATGTAGCTCTTTGCTTTGCTAAATACACTGTGGAACAGGGTCATGAAAGCTGGCTTTGTCATTTGGTGCTGAACTTGGTAAGTCTCAGTTCTCAAATCACACATCTTTGCTCTGAAGGGTAATTACAGTAGTTGATTATAGTAGTAGGCCTTTATCTTCTGTGAGGACAGCCAGGAGGGGAGTAGTAGTAGCTTGTTGTTATGCTAAAAGGCAAGTAGATCCAGTTGCCTCTTTGTTTGTTTATTTGTTTTTCTGTGGAACTTCCCTGCTCATTTAGCAGTTCCTCATGAAAAAGCTCCTGTAGGAGCACAGACCACTGCTGTGGTAGGAGGAATGCCACAGAGCGGCTTCACTCTTTTATTGTTCTGGTCAAACTCATCTCACTATTTTTTGCAGGAGGGGAGCAATGAAAAAGATATCACACTGCTAGTTTCTCCCTGAACAGTGTTCACTTAAGCTTTTGTTGTCCTGAAGACTGGTATTCCGTTTCCAGGTTCCAGCTTGCCCTTACAGTGGTCTACATGGAAAAAACTTTTGTGACTAAATTACGATATGCCTTTCAGTGCTTTGCAGGATGATTGTTTACTGTGGCTGACACGCTGATGTCAGGAATGCTGAAACAGTCTCTAGACATGCAATACAGGCTGGTGTGCATTGATTTGTTGTTGTAACTGTTGTTAGACCTCAGCTGCGTATGGATCTCGGCAGGTATATATCTCTACTTCTGGAAGGACTGAGAATCAAGTCTTCGGATTCTTACATTTAGCTCTTTATATCCTGGTGACTTACATATGCAGATGGAGGTGTATTAATTCCGGCTGAGCTCTTGGGCCTCCTGAAAATGTAGAATTGTAGATGCCGTTACAGTCTGGCACACTTGTTACCAACAGGTGTCAGTCTTGTAGTGTGTTTTTATTGTTCAGGGTCTGCTCCTGTTCTGCTTTGCTTGATGCCTTTGCTTCAGATGAGTAAGAAGCACACCCCACATGTAGCTGCACATAGTTTTAACACATCCCATCCTGAAGAACTGGCACAAAGAGTAATGTTTTTTTCCAGGTCATGGTAATGAAGGCTATTAGGAGAATATTTCATGTTGCAGATTGCTAAATTAAACAAAGCTCATCTAGTGATACAGTATTAGATAATAACTGTGCCTGATAAGTGAAAGGAAGACTATAAAGCACTGTAAATCTAGCTGACAGTAAGGAAACTTGCAGTACTGGCAGTTAACTCTTTCTTAAATAAGGGCTAGACTTCTTGTCTGTAGTTTATTGGCTTGATCCTTCTATAGGAAAATGGTAAAGTATGACACTTTTTAGATGTTTATGCAAAAAAAAAAAAAATAACACCCTTCAAATTTATTTTCTGTACAATAAGTAAACATCTAAGTTTCTATTTTATTAGTAGTGACAACAAATAACTGTTGACTTTTAACTCAAGTTAATATGTTACATGTAGTGAGACTAAGATTTGCTAGATCACTTTCAATACCAAATCCAAATTAATGATGGTGTCTAAAGACCTACATTTGTAGTTAAGCCCATAAATAACAGATTTACAAAGAGTCTCTATATCTTCCTTCCAAATATTTGGCTTATTGAGTTTTCATATACCTCATACAAGCTATGATTTGTAGTAAAAAACTTGGTTTGGTATCTACATTTCTAATAGGTAAGACCAGGTGAACTCCCCTCTTAGCTGAGCAGAACAGCTAAACCTCTGCATCTCTTCAGAGACCTTCAAAATTCACAAATGAGTTGCTTCTATGTCTAAATCCTCAATCAGCCCCACTTAGCAGGGGTGATCTGAGCATATCTAGCCCAGAGTGGCATCACTGAATTCAGTTAAAGGCACAAAGCAAAATGTAAGGACATCTCCACTTCACATATTTCACATATGCAACAGCAAAGACATTCTTGTTTTATCTTTTTCCTTTTTCAGGGAAAAAAAAATAATTTGACATTGTATTGAGACACTTCTGGCTATTTTTAATCCTATCTGCTATGACCTAGCAGGTAATTAACAATCTTCTGTCTGAATGAGTCAGGGTAGTATTAATTTTTCAAGTTTTATTACTTCCTGGGGGTACCATTCTGGAAACAAAAAACAGCCATGAGGGCAGGTCTCTTTAACATAGTCAAGAGTGACTTTGGAAAATCCTAGGTGGGGTAAAAAAAGGAAGTTTAAGTGGGTATTCTGCATAAAGACAATGCTTTGGTGGCACTGTACTTTTGTTTACCTGGGCAGTGTGAAAACTACGTCTAAGAAAATGTCCGACTCAAAACCAAAAACAAACAAACAAACAACAAAAAAACCCAACAAAACCCAAGCCAGAACAAAAAATTGTAGATGAAATAGATTCTGATCTGTGAAATGATGTGTTTGTCACTAAGTTTTCCTTATTTATACAGTTGTTTGACTCACTACTGTACCGACTGTTCAAAAACTAGAAGTTGAGCTCCCAGAGCCTTGTCTTAAAACCATGATTTAAAAGATAATGGGTTGTATTTGCTAACTTATTGAAAATTTTCTTTGCTGTTTTGAAAAGCATGCTTAAAACAACACCGTGCAAAGCAGAAAAGATGCCTTATTGTCTGCTTGAAATTGCCCTCTGCAGTAAAACTGTTGTATCTGGGAACTATGTATCACCGCTGCACGCCAGTTACCTGCTGCAATGTGCTGCTTTGATGCAGTGCTTACGAGGAAGTAAAATGTAACTGATACTTGAATGTAGCAAAATATGTACAAATTGTACAAAAATGTACAATAATGTAGCAAAATATCCAATGGAGCACTGCATGGTGCTCTATTGGATTGCCACCTTGAAAGGGAGAGGTAGACAGTCTGTTGCATGTGTGTGTCAAGTAAATGAATAAATATTCTCTGATTCCGTGTTACAGAACATTGTGATAAAGCTGAACTTGACAATGGAAGTTAATAGAAAAGGATTTTTATTGCATTGTTTACTATAGATGTTTGTGAAGAAATATGGGAAATAAGCAGATTTATATTTCTGCTGCTGATGCAGAGCATATTTACATTGTATGCACTAAAGAAACGATTCAATGGAAGTTAACTCATGAGAGGATAACACTCACTGTTGCTAAGATTAGCAAGACATTAGTTACATAAACGCTGGCTCTGTGACACACCTACAAGTGTCCTATGGAACGTATATACTGGCAGCTATTGCTGTACTATGATACTGATAGAAATAAACCCGGGGCTGAACTGAAGCCCAGTATCAGAGTTGCTCTGGCTTAGGTGAAAGTCATAACGTTTATGTTGTAGGTTGACCCTGGCCAGCAACCAAGAGCCCACCCAGCTGCTTGTTCATTCCCCTTCCCCCTGGTATGGGGAGAAAATAGAAAGAAAGTGAGGCCTCCAGTTCTGGGCTCCCCTGCTCAAGAAGGACAGGGAACTGCTAGAGAGGGTACAGCAGAGGACCACCAAGATGATTAGGGTCATGGAGCATCTCTCTTATGAGGAAAGACTGAGGGTCTTGGGTCTTTTTAGTCTGGAGAAGACTGAAGGGGGATTGATCAATACCTGTAAATGCTTAAAGGGTGTGTGTCAAGAGGAAGGGGCCAGTCTTTTTTTCAGTGGTGCCCAGTAAGAGGACAAGAGGAAATGGGCACAAACTTGTACATAAGAAGTTTCATCTAAACATGAGGAGGAACTTCTTCACTTTGAGAGCAGCTGAGCACTGGAACAGGCTGCCCAGAGAGGTGGTGGAGTCTCTCATCTCTGGAGACAGTCAAAACCCACTTGAATATGTTCCTGTGCAACCTGGTCTAGGTGGACTTGCTTTGGCAGGGGGTTAGACTAGGTGACCTCCAGAGGTCCCTTCCAACCTTGTTTCATTCTGTGATTCTGTGAAAGTGAAAAGTCTCGTGGATTGAGATAAAAGCAGTTTAACAGGTGAAGCAAAAGCTGAACATGCAAGGAAAAAAAATAAATAAGGTATTTATTCACTACTTTTCCCTCCCTGGAAAGCAGAGCCTCAGTACACATAATGGTTAGTTGGAAAAATAAATGCCATAAATAAAAGTGTCCCCCCTCCTTCCACCTTTTCTTGAGCGTTTTTTGAAGAGTACAACATCACAGGGTGTGGAATATCTCTTTGGCCAATTCAGGTCAGCTGTCCTGGCTTTGTCCCCTCCCAGTTTCTTGCCTACCAGTGCCCTATTTGCTGTGCAAGCACTGCTCAGCCACGGGCAAAGCACTGGTGTGTTATCAGCACTGGTTTAGCCGCAGGTACAAAATCTGTGCAGGCTGCTATGAAGAGTGATAACTCTGTCTGAGCCAGACTCAGTACAGCTCATCAAGACAGAAGGTGTAGTGCGTGAAGGATTCACTAGAAATCTGCCCCCTCACCGCCACCTCCCCCCTTCTGCCCTTTCTATCCGCTGCTTGAAGAAGTGGTGCTCTTGATAAGCAAAGGCATGGTCCTCATCTATATCTGTCACTCTTCTCCGAGAGAAAATGAGTGACGGTTTTATACTGGTTTGTTGTGGCAAGACATCCTGTCTGCAGTCATCTGAATCCTCTCTGCAATATCAGATGTCACATCTCTTCTTCTGAAGAATGGTAATTCCATAGGACATGCTGAAGCAAACTGAGCAGCAGTGGAGGTTCAACTTTAATAAAAAAAGATGGCAACAGTGCTTGCAATGTGTCACACTTTTATCTGATGCATGAAAGAAAATCAAATGCTGTATATAAACTCAGTCTTATTCATGTCAGCAGAAGTTACATACACAAAACTGCAAATGCCCAGCAAAAGTAAAACACACCAAGGTTAGTTTATTAAATTAGTATAAAGATGACTGGCATAGGATATATGATTTGTATTGATGTAAAAGTGATCAGATATAAAAAGGATCAGTATTAATATAAAAAGATGATAAAGTATATCTTTTATTATTTAAAAGTAGGAGTTTTGTTTATTTTGGGATTCCAAATGCTATCTAAATACTTGCAGAGTCTACCAGGGAATATGTGTTTTATGTCTATAGTGCCATATTTGAGCGTAAGTATAGAAATAGCTTTGGTATCATGAGCATTTTACATAGTCTGGTTTTTAGATCACTCTTCTAGGAAATGAAAGATGATATTATTGCCAATTTAAGGTGAGGGACAGAATTTCCTTTCTTAGAGTTGGTTGCCCCACCCAGAGCTGCCCTGGTGGCACAGTACTCACCGTAGCCTTGCAAGAGGTATCACTGGTCCTTCCAGATACACATTTCCCCAAGGTTTTGAAGTGTATCCTCCAAATAGGAACAGAACTTCAAGCTGGCTTAGCCTGGTTTCCAAAGGAAATCAGACATATCTATGTGCCTGGCTACCAGTACTCTGCAAATAATTCTGCCAATTCACTGATTCTAGTTACAATTGACAAGGGTGTAGAGGTGTCTGAGATAATAAAGTTTACATCTTACAACAGTTGCCAGCTGGGCAGGAGTGAGATAAAGCTAATTTGGCATTGGAAGAGCAGTTGCAGTGACCTGCTTTACCCAGCCTGTTAGCTCTCCAGTCAGTGCCCAGGGGCAGATTGATCCATACGGTCAAAATATTAATAGCTGGGAGCTGTGGAAAGTGGGTGAGTTTTTCCTGCCCAGATGAGCAGGTGAGCTGGGGTTTACTAGCAAACAGGAGAGCGAAAGAGCCTCTTGCACTGCGTTGGAAGGAATATTGCAAAGAATATATGGAGTTAAGATTTGGGTTTGTTACTGCAGAATGGTAAAGGGATGCTGTAAACATCTGCGGAAAATCATGGTTCATTAGTTTTGTTGTTCTCATTTAGGCTGCTTTATTCTTCCTTTCCTTCCCTACCTGAACTGCTCTATTCTGTCCTGTCTGACTGAGCACTTGCTTCTATTCTCTCTGCGTCCTTTACATTTCCTCTTTAAATTTCCTCAGAAAAGATGCTCTGAAGACGTCTAAACCCTTTAACACCATTTACAATTTGAAGAATTTCTGAAACAATGGAGCATTTACCTTTCTCCTATTTTTACCATAATTGCTGTAGCATCTGAAAACCAGAGCACCTTTATTCCTCAAAAAAGGGTAAACTGGGGTGGTTTTTAAAGATTTTTTCTGAATAGCTAAAGCAAGGCAAGAGTTTTCTAATAAAGAGGAAAGAGAAATGTAATGCTATTTCCCCTGCAGTATCTTTCAAATATATTGTGCTTGTAATTTACATAAGCAAGGATCATTAATTCTTCTAGAAAGTTTTTATTTACTTTTTATTGCTTACTCTAAAATGTAAATGCGAGATAAGAAATTTAGCTTATTATTTGTCAATTTTTAACTGTTTTATTTTCTTTAAGTCATACACTTCTCATTACTTTGTACAAAACTTGATTATTCCAACTGCTTTTAATCTATTAATGCGAATTTGTTTCATTTTTTTTTTCTAATGTTACATTCAAGTTTAAATTAAAACAGTAAGTTGTACAAATGAAAAAGCAAGGAAAAATTTCCCTGTAAGCCAAAACAAAATATTAACAAAACATTTTAAAATAATGAATGTCTGCTGTTGAAAATTTTATGGAGTAAAATCAATATCTTGAGACAAATCATATATTTTGTTGTATTCTTGGAGCTGTTTATTTACACTAATCAGTAGAAATGTACTGCAACACATTTTTACTTGTCAAATTAACAGATTTTTTGGTTTGGGATCCCACTATTCATTAGCTTTCTTAAATCTATAGGTATGAATATACCAAAAAAAAAAAAAAA